>JAXCLQ010000006.1:10268173-10281641 GCA_035584115.1 Cedrela odorata | reverse complement strand
ATTATTCGGTCCTTTTTAACACTGAGAAGGCCCTCGTGATTATTTTGATATGTTTTGAATAGCTGCTGACTAGCAGCGTATTTAAGAAAAGAGTCTCCAAGAGTCTCTAGTGATTCTAGATGATAACTCTCTTGGCAATTTTTCGTTGTGATTGCTTCCAAAACCTACCATAAAGAATTGGGTCAGCGCAAGTTCAAACTAAAAGTTTAAAGGAGATTAGAGCACGTACATGGGGGAAAAAAAAACTTGTAATTACACATCAACACGTAATTAGTCATGCAACAAACAACGTAAATTTGCACGTACAAGTAATGTTTGGCGCCTAATTCATATATAATTCATAAGCAGCGTACCTTGATGGTCGGAATATCAACATTTTGCACGCAACGATCCAAAAGCATCTTCTTCAAGTTGACAGCAAGGAGCAAAGACTGAAGACGATGCATGATTGATGGAACAAACGTGAAAGAATAAAATGTACTGAGTGATATAGGAGACATGATCACGCGACAGAGTTCAGGAGGCAGTTCAACAGATATATTACTCGATTCTGCAACAACATACACAGGATTAAATTATGTAAATAGATGGAATATTTTCGAGGACGTTTGATAGATTTCTCAATTCAGCAAAAGCAGCATATACAAGATTGAATTGCACAAAAAGAAAGGGATACTCAAAAAATTATTAGATGAAAAGTGAGTATATAAACTAAACATTAGCATGCACATACAAGAAAAACAGGAGGAAAAAAAAACAAAAAGAACAAGAGAGCGAGGGAGCGGTGAGAGAAGAGAAGAATAATCTGAAAACAAAATAAATTGAGTGAATCATACCTTTCTCCTTTTGTTGTCTGCACTTGCTAAGGTAATTCTGCACATGAAAAATGTGTCTCCCATGAAGCAACAACTCTTGATCGAAACACAACTTGATGCCGTGCCTGCAATGTACAGCGTGAGATTCAGGTTACTCATAAACAACATAAATATATCATATCTAGGTTAATCTGAGGCATGAAAGAAATAAACATCATTACAATTTACAAATATTCTACAAGTATAAATACATACCGGTCTTCATAGTACTTCTTGTATGTGATTTCTCTTCCGTCTCTCAGCCTCAAAAGTGAATTTGCATTCAAATGTTCTAAAATGCCGGTGATGCAATAAATTTGACCGTTGTGAGGGGTGTAGACTAAAGAATTATGAATCATGCATGGGCACAACAGACCGCTTTTGGTCTGCACAACACGACCATTACCCTTCATAGAACAGTTCATGTGACTCTTCAACACATTGCTACAAGAAAACAACACAGAAGTGACAGATTTCCAATCAATCAACTGCCCATGTAAGTTTTTGGATGGGAGCAGAAGATAATCCATCTCAAGCTTATTCCCTAGCTGAAATCCATCCAAAATCTCTGTCAATTTATCAATACTACGATCCATAAGAACTCTGAAAAGGGTTATCTGGAACCTCCTACAAAGAAGCACCTGAAAACATTTTATAAGAATAAAATTAAATAAAGTATACAAACAAAAAATAAACTAAATAAATAAACACATTAGACCACTGACCATGTTAAGTTCAGAAAACCAGATACCATACCTGCTCCTGGGTAAGCTGAAAAACTCCAACATACTTCAGGTTGATTGTCAATCTACCCCTATCGACTTCCAAATCGAAATTCAAATTTGCAATATCAGATTCAAGCTCAATCCTCATAGCAAGCACAATATCATGAACTGGAACATCATAACAAAAGTTCCGTTTCAACTTGATTAAGTAGCAGTAGTATGTTGTCTTGGTCTCATGTGGACACTGATTGACTAGTTCGGGCGGGAAGTAAATCGGTTGTTCATCATTATACGGTTCACTGCCTGCACATTTAAAAGTTACATAAAGGAAGTCAAAGGAAAACCCTAGAAATAAACCACAAGGAAACAGAAGCAAGAAAGATACAGTTCTCTAACCATTCAAAATACAATAAGAGATGACAAGTTACTCATATTATAGGTGAATAAAGGCTACATATGCAAATTACCAGTTTTTTGTGCATCAGCTTCTTCCACAACAATGTCTGGAACAAGATTATCTGTCAAAGCACCAATCGAATGAAGTTGCTTGCATGCTTCAAGACAAGCAGTTTGCTTTAGAGATTTAAGGTTTCCGTGTGCAACAACAGTTTGTAAGGGGCAGCTCTTGGGAAGATACAGCGTGCAAATACCCATCTCCTTGTCTATATCACACCTTGGAGTAGGTTTAAAATATCTGAAGAAAATAAAATCAACAGAACTAAGAAACACTGCATTATAAAATCAACAGAAATAAGAAACACTGCATTGAGCCATAGTATAACAAAAACATAAGCCTTACATTAAACAATAAATAAATAGATGACGGGCGTAGCATAATTCACAATAACGGGTAAAAATGGCGTACCCATCAGAAGGGAGCCGTGAGCAGTAGAAGTATATCAAACCAACACTTGAACTAAGAGTCACAATTGCTCCAGTGCTTTCGACGCGATAAAAATCCTCATCATACATATTTTTATCTAGACGCAAGCAAGGCAAGGAAGCATAGCGCAGCACTTCCTTTCTCATTATATTTCCACTATCACGATAGTTCTCCAGCCGAGAATACGTAGCAGAATCCCCGCTATAAATTTCAGAAAAGAAAATAGAAATGGTCTAGCAATCATAGATAGAAATTTAACAAGTTTAATGTAAGGCTGTTATGAGAAATGAAAACGCATAACACATTACCTCTTCACCATCAATAAATAATCAGAATTATGCATTCTAGCGCGACCTCGGGACTGTATGAAACTGCAAACAGTAGCAGATGGATCGAATCTAATAACCAAGTTGCAGCTTTGAACATCCAAACCTTCCTCTAGTATTGACGTTGCAACAATGATGCTCACCTGCAAACATGTCATTACAAAATACGGCAATTAGTAACAAAATAACATAATAAATCTGAGATTACCTATAAACTTACCAGGCCTTTACGAAATTCTTCGACAATTTCATTTTGTTTTTTCCTTGATTGGCATTGTAACTGAGAGTTATTTCCCGCAATGTATTTAGCCTTCCAGATACAGTGTCTTGGAAGCAGATCATTCAACAGACCTTGAAGCACAATGGCAGTAATGACCCTTTCTACAAAAATTATGCATCTTATGTCCTTCAAGTCCCTGCATTTCGATAATAAATAAGAAAACTCAGTAAAATGTTACAATCTAGAACTGACACAAAGAAAATGCTAAATACAATTGCATTTTTATCCAAATCAAGTTAGACTTGGACGATGCAAATCAAAATTCACAAAATATGTTATACAACTTTCAAACCTTCATTTTATCTTATACTTTGAGATGAATTCCTCTCACTGATTAAATTCAGCAAGCATTCACACTTTCTAAACAGCTTTCAAACTGTTCTTGATCAGAATTTTGAACAAAATTTGCTTGACCAGAACATGAAATAGAGAAATTGAACCCAAAAACCTTATTAATATACAACATTCATACCAAATTGACACAGATTGATTCAACAGAGCATGCCATTCCGCAACTACCTTCCTTAATATTCAACTGTCCATTCTTTTTTCCTCCTCTTAAGCCATTTGCGTATATAATCAAACTAAAGGATAAATATTGTCGAAACTTGTCATAATCTCAATTATATTATAGAAATTAATATTCATATGCACAATCGAACATGTTTAGTTTCAAGGATCTGGAAACTGAATTGAAGGTGTTAGAGATTAAATATTATCGCCCGGAATCATCTATAACTTAAAGCTTTTTGTTTGACCTGTTAATTGATACCGAATCCAGTTCAATCAAGTAGCCTTATCTTCAAATCACCTCCATTATATTAATAATATTACAATAAGTAGTGTTAATGTTTGTTTTTGTACTATAGTTTAATATCTCTCATTGAGATTATAGACCATGTGGAAAGAGACAAATGATAATAAATTAAATTTTGAAGAATAGACCAATGATCATGCTTATACACCAACCTGTACTCAAGAAGAGATCCAATAAGACAAACAATTTTCTCTGTCAGAAGCCCAGCATCCATGTTAAATTTGAAATCATTGCCAATGGACCACTCTGGCCCTAAATTTAGGGTGAAAAAATGAAAAAGAAAGAAAGAACGTAAGGATAGCACATTAAATATCCATCAATTCTCTCACCAGGTTGAAAAAATACCAGATGGTATGTAAGCCGCAAATGCCTGGGAGGCATCTAAACCGAATTTTTTAATGATTGTCTCACCAAACCCATCCAATTGTTCCCATGCGAAAAAATCACTTTGATAGCACGATACAGTCTCTGCAGCCTATTACAGAAATGCACGTGCAAGTATAATGATATCTGCAAAATACAAATCATTTCTGGTGACAGTAGAGAAAAAATCTAAAGAAACACTAGATAAATACCTTCAGAGCCAACCAAATACCAAGCTCATTTGAACAATATAACAAAGTTGAATGTATCCTTGAAATTTTCTTCCTTATAGACTCAGCTTGAGTGACACTAAGATCCAAATTTTCCAATGATTGTTCATGCTGAAATATGGTACAAATATAGTTAATACCCTGGTAAAAGCAAACATCATTTATCATTGTATTTAATGATTAAATTTGACGTTTCTTAGAGAAATCAAATATATTAAAAGAAAGCTATGTCCATTATAATTTTTTAAGTTACAAAAGCCAATTACTATATTTAGTTACCCCATTACAACCATTTTTCATACTTGGGAGTTGTTTATTATTCTAACTGAAGTCCGAATACATCTTAATCTAAGTCATTCAAATATTTTGGACTGTTTTTCTGAGTTAAAGGTGATCTTCAGACATTTGATTTGAATACAAAAAGTTTATTTTTCTAGTTTTGACTCTTTCCTCAAGGTTAACTCAGCTGATCAGTCTATTGGAATAAATTTTTTGTATAAAATAATTAAAATTGTAGCTTATTATCTTCATGTAGAGAATTTGACTTATATATCTGGTTTAACATATTTTCACACGCAAAATAACATTTGACATGTATATGGACACATGTTACAATGTTGGTTTTCAGATATTTTTTATTTAGAAAAGCAAATAAACTTAACATTTATCTTCAGGTATCAAATAAAAAAGAAAATAAATCATTTAGAATCATACATTTGTATTCAGATTTCAAATTTGAAAAAAGAAAAAGTTATCATAGTATTTTCCACACATGTCCAAGCAAAAGATGATCTTAAATCATAGATCATTTGTACCATTTTTCAGTAAAACCCATTTCCCTTTTAGCACTTCGCTTCTCCTTATTAAGACTCTCAATGTAGAATTTAATACTCTAAAACTATTTTTCAAACTCAAGTACTACATGTACGTACCATACAAACTACGAAAGGAAAAGAAAAATATTCTTATAATATTACAGAAACAATAAACTCGAACATCGAAATTTAAGTTTTTACACAGAGAATACTCACCCTTGATTTTAAGATCTCCAATTCACATACTAACCGATCATTTAAAGCATATGGAATCTCACTGTACTGGTAAAACTTGTACTTTGGAGTTGAAAATGGTATGAACTTAGCAAGCACAGATTCACTGTCACAAGTATAGACCTATAATGTACAAAAAATGATGGCATAAATAATCATAAAGTAAAATCACCAAAAAATGAACAGGATCACATCAAAATGAAAAAAATATAATAACAATAACCTGGAATATATCTGACTTGTTACACATACATTCATGACATAGATACAAAAAAATTAAGACACAAAAGAGAGAAGGAACCTTAGAATGCATAAGAGTCTCAAGTTCATGAATCTTCTGCCAATAGCTTAGTTCTGAATTAGCAACTAGACCAACAGAGACGGGTTATGAAAATATTCAGCCGCAATATCCATCATTGAATAAAAAAACTTTAAATATTGTCAAGTCTTGAATACCTTTAGACTTTATGGGAGATGCAGTCATCCCAAAAATCCTAGGAAGCTCAGATTTACCAGATTTTAATAGCAAGTGATAGAACTCCTACAAAAGTAATTATAATTTAACCTAAAAAGTAAGCGAAATACCAAAATTACTTAATGATGAAGTAGCAATATGAAAAAGAAACATTGTCTTTCAGCTGCAAAAGTGTGATAGCACTAATCATGATTATTTGTGTGAGGACGGTTACATGAAAAATATGATTTCCTTTTCTTACAATAAATTAACAAGCAATAAGCCTACATCATTAAAAAAATTATCAATTGATACGAATTTTAGTATCATAAGGAACAATTTGTTGGAGTATATATAAAAAAAATAGTAAAACAACAAACATCAAGAAAACTTACCGTCATGATGCAAGCATATGGGTGTTTACCCCCAGCATGATGGCATTCATCAAGTATTAAAATTTTTATCATGTTTAGTTTGAAAAAGCTGTGTCTCAAGCCATCAAGCAAAATTTGAGGAGTCATTACAAGCACCTGTAAGTATTAAACTGAAAATTACTCCTCGTTGTGCACGTTACTCAAATTTATAATGCTTGAGCACTGTCAAGCAAAGAAGAATGTGTGATCGCACAAAGAAAGAACACAATGAACACAAAATCAATCCACTTGCTGATGAAAGCAGGGATGGCGCTGTAATTAGATATTGCAAAACTGGCTGACCGATTGATAGAAACTATTAGAACAAGTTAAAAACTCCAGTAAGATGCCGGTGATCAAATTTAAGAATAGAAAACTAACTGAACATTCAATTCAAATAATGGTGTCAATAAAGCAGCTTCTCAAATCAGATACATTTAATTCAAGGATCAGTTTAATTATTTTACATATGTCAGAATCGCACCTCATGTTTGTTTATTTCTTCCTTCCATGTAGCGGCGTCCCAGAAGTCAACTCCCATATCTCCCCAATACATACCCACATTCAAGTCGGTGTGCATTTTTATAGCTTCAGCTTGCTAAAATTTATAAATAAAAACATAATCACCAATTCCAAAATGTAAGCAATGTACAACGTTTTGACATACACAATAACCAAATGAAAAAATTTCTAGTTAAGAGTTAAGAAATATAAATCAGATGTGTAATCGCTTTTACTTAAGAGTTAACAGATCCTAAAATTAAGTGTGCAATAAAATCTGAATTCGAAATATAATGCTTTTTGGTGTTAAATAAAAATTTATCTAAAATTTCCGAAGTAACTTGCTAAATTTAATTTACAAAAGAGAGAAGTTACAAAAATTTTAAGCTTCAACAGAAAAATCTAACACTTGTGAAGATCGTCTCCAAGCTACTTATATGAAAAGAAAGAAAAGCATATTCATCTAATTTATCCTCAACCTAGATCAAGCATTTTAAAACACCATTTTCAACTATGAAATGGACTTCCAACAAACCCCTTTACACAAATGAACACACACTCACAAACACATAAGAATTCTCTGTCCAAAGAATTGCTGAAAGACAGAAAATTGTAAATTCTAATGCCTTGATTACCCAACACTACGCACAAAGAATTGGACACCATTTTTATCTGGTTCTATGTATCTAGACAGATTTTGAAACAATATGCGGGAGGGGACTCCAGTCATTTAACAAACACAAGTTGGGTATTACCTGAGGCACCAGAACTACTTTTGGAACTAAGAAGACGGCAAAGAAAGGCGAAGGCTTCCGCAGAAGATAAGCATAGCTTCGCAGAAGCATGATAGCAATTAGAGTCTTGCCAGACCCAGTTTCCAGGAAGACAATTGTGTTTTGGTTGAGAGCTTTCTCCAATGCTTCTAGCTGATAACTGCAACAACCCAGTACAGTTAACCCCCTAATAATCAAACTAACAACAACCAATAAGCAAAAACACAAGATTTACGGCATAATCATTAACCCTATTAATTGATTGATGAGAAAAACATCAAAAAAAACAATCTTTCAAGAGAAAATCAAAATCTTTCCTTTCTTCTTTCTTGCATTTTTCATCAACGAAACCAAATTATTTTAAAACTCACCATCTGGCAAAGGGCAGAGGATCATCTGATCCTTGTTGAGTTGTGTCCACCTCCATCCTACCTGGTTCCATGGCTGTCATTAGAGTCATTCATCAAACACTTTATAAGCCAAATTCAAAAATCCCTTCCAAGTACACTCATTCTTCAACACAACATTCACATACAAGCTTACATATATCCAACATACAAACCATAATCAACAAAAAAAAAAAAAAAAAAAAACACAATGCAGCAAAACATTTTTTCTCTTCACAACAAAGACAAACTGCAACCCAGAATCCAAAACCTACCAAGAAATTCAATGAGTGTGAACTTGGAATGAAAATGACACAGAGGTTTCAAGAACAGTAAATGCAAAAATGGGTTGTCTTTATTTGCTTTGTGTTTTGCTAAGCAGCAAACTTAAGTGCTATCTGATCATTCCTGTATAACAAAGAGAGAGAAGAGTGTCACTGTCGTGCGTCTGTCAGAAATTTAGCTGATAAAAAAATTTCGAACTTTCAAGCGAAGGAACTTGCCAAGAAAGGATGTACATGTAGAAGCAGTACGAAGGCAAAACAAAGAAAGTGACATAAGCTGCTGAATGTAGTAATTAATTACAGTCTTTTGGTGTTCATCGTATTTTGGAATTCGGAATGGGATGATAACATTGAGATCCCTATTATATTACATTTTTATACATTATAAATATATTTTATTCATTTATAATAAATAGATCCCTAATTAATCAAGTAACCCAATTAAAATGATGAAATTACTTTTAGAATATTAAATTTTTATTTTTGAACATTCTAGTATTAGAGTAAATAATTTAATACATAATATTAATTAGAACTATATAAATATAAACATTTATTTATATATTGATTTATTTATTTTAAATATATTTATCAAATTTAATTACCACTAAAAGTGATTTTTGAATTAACTCATACATATAGTTAGGGAATTTATCATATAACTCTCCTAAGATTTGTGGTAATTTTACTTTATAATAAGTTTTTATAAAAAAACACAATTCTCTTCCGCTATAAATTGATTAATGAAATGATGAATATACATTTAATTTATTTATTATTTATAAATAAAATATTAATTTGTTCATCCTTATTTAATTTTTAAATTTTATTAAATATATTTTATAAAATTAATTAATATTTTATTTAAAATATCTTAATCATGTGTGCGCACACACACACATACATTAAGTCTCTAACAAATAAATTATAAGATTCATAATTTATATTAAAAAATAATTTTATTATATAAATATTCAAATGGTATTAATTAATAATAATATTAAAATATTTTAATTTTATTATTTTTATACCACAATAATTATATTATAAAATTTTAATATAAATTATTTTTTAAATAATATGATAATTTATTTTAAGTTAATTAAAATATTATATTATTAAAATTTTAGAATATAAATTAGTACATAATATAAATAAATAAATATAAGTAAATTATGATTTTACTTACAAATAATAAATAAATTATGAGTATATTTGTATTTTAATTAATTAATTTATGTTTAAAGTAATGTTGACGAGAGATAAATGTATTTTTTTTATAAAATTTGTTGTAAAATAAAATTAAAACAAATGTCATAAAAGATTTATTATAAAACTAAATACTAATTAAAATAGCACATGAAGTGTTTTACCAATAATATTAAGAATTTTAATATTTAAAAAAAATGTAACAAGTGTTAAACTACGTAAGTGTTATAGAACATAAGCATTTTTTTTCTTTAATATTTTCAAAGGGATTCTAATATTGAAGAGTTATTTGTTAAAAATAAATTATATACATTTTTACTTATAAAAATATTAAAATTAGGAATCAAAATATTATTGTTTTATTTTAAAATGTTCTAAAAATGAGAATAAAACGAAATAAATAACGAGGACTGAGTGGGACTTTGGTTTTTGGACAACGGAGAGTGAATGGTTTGGTTAAATGCGGTGGACATGAAATCAATAATCAGTAATGAGGATGAAATTGGTGAGGTCAGATAGTGTTAGGTAGTATGGTATACGAGGTATGATAAAAGTAATAACATCGTCTAATTAGTAATATAATAAATAAATAAAATTAAGAATAAAAATAAATTAATTAAGTTAAAAAATTTTGTTTATTTTTTTATTTATTACCAACTTATAATTTTTTTTATTTTACTAATTAAATTATTACACTATGTTAACATAATAAAGTGGTAAGATCGTCATATTTAATACCCATTCAGTAATGTTATTCACCAAAATGTAAATAATATTATTTATTAAATTATTTTTTATTTTTTATTCTTTTAAAAATTTATTGTTACAAATGAAATTACTAACAAGAAGGGATTTAATAAATTTTTGTGAGATTTAGGTCATACTACTCCAAAGGGACAATCATACTCTCTACTCTTTTGATGAGGATTTAAGGAATAAAATAGGGCAATAAGTTTGAATTTCAGTACTTAATAAAATTATGTCGGTTTAATTAAAATTAATAAGTCGAAACTAAAACTTTTGTCACTACAAATATGAAACACCTAAGAAGAAAATAAATAATAATTATTAATTTCTCTTTTTAAAATGTACTTTTTCTCAACTCCTTGGTTATATTTTAACTATCACATTAAGAATTAAGGAAAAATTTAACTTATGTTTATAGAATATATTTCAAAAATAAAAGAAAATTATAGACAAATAAAAGTTGTAATGGAAGTGGATCCATAATAATAATAATAATAATAATGAGCTAAAATATATAAGTTTTTAAGCAAAATCTACATCCAAATACAAAGAGTAAGAATGAATTATTTTATTTATACATTATTTTCTAATTAAACTTAAGTTGCTAATTTTTATCTATTTAAGCGAAATCAACAGTTTAAAACCACGTTATGATGGAAGGTTTGCCCTTATTCACACTTACTATAACTTTGATTCTTAAGTTTAATGATTTAATTTATGAAATTATCGAAACGCCCTTAAAGATTTTAAAAATAATTTTTAATTTATTATTTATATATATATATATTTGAAATGCCCTTAAAAATTAAAAAATTAGTTTTAATTCGTTGTATATATAATAAAAAATATTTTTAATTTTATATATTTATGAACATTTAAGTACATATACATTAGTTTGGTTTTACCAAACTACAAAGGTATTCATGGTTTATCCTTATTTTTAATAGGATTTAGGGATCTATTTGGCATAAAAAAAACATATTTGTATTTGAAAAAGAATATACAATACTACTAGGTACCTATATGTTATTACTCGTATCACTTTTGTAGTTACTCCTTTTCTTTTTTGAAAAACAAAATTGACTTCTTGGTCTTAGCGCTCTTCTTATTCTTTTCATCAATTTATTTATTTATTTAATTGAAAAGACTAAAACCAAAGAATCTTTTTTACAAGGCATAATAATTAGCAAGATCTTGCATTTGGGTCAAATTACAAACGACTCAGTTGTCCTATCATCCTACAAATTTTAATTTTTAAGTTACAATTCTCGAGAGTATTTCGTTTTCATTCTCAAGTTTTTATTATTATTATTATTATTATTATTATTATTATTTTAAAATGTAAATCATAAGTTAAAATATATATATAATTAAAATTTAAAAAAAAATGTATAACAAATAATTCAAAAATTATTTATACATTAGTGTCACTACTTACATGAAGCAATAATATCTTTTTATCTCCTTGTTTAATGAGTTTGTTAGTTAAGATTTAATTTTTGTGTGAAATATTATTAAAGACTCTTGCTGTAATGTAAATATAGAGGTGGGCAAGTTCATGGTCATATAGATTTATTTTTACTAAGAATTTAACGAAACCAAATCAAAATAAGTTTAATTTTTAACTAGCCTTCACAAACTTCCAACATTAAATTGCAAATAGATAAATAATTTTTAAAATTTTTAAAATTATTAAGTTCCAATACCAAAATTACCAAACTGTAAAATTATCAAAATTTGTTCTAATTTTAAATTTGGTTCAAAATTGGTGTTAATTTGGTTCAATTATCAATTTATAATCGAATTTAATCAAATAATTTTTAAATATTTAAATTTTTAAAAAATAAAAATATTGAACCGAACTAGCTGATTTGGTCGTGTCTTTTTTTTTTTTTTCATCTCTAAGTAAACTTATAATAGATAGAAATTGATATAATTAATAAAAAAAATTAAAATAATATAAGAAGTTTGATCAGAAAAAGTTTAATTTATATTTAAAATTATTATGTTTCACAAATAAAAACATAATTTATTAATTTATATCTAATACATCTTTACATATTGGGGATGGGTCAAGGATGGCCATCCCCATCCCCGAATGATATCATCATCCCCATTTTAGAGCGAAAATTCTCCTTCTCGACCCATCTCCGTTTATTAATATTAAATAAATAAATAAATTATACAAATTAATAACAAAATTAAACAATAAATTAACATATATAAATAAATTACAAATATTAACAAATTAACGTGTCAATTCTTAATAAAAATAACAAAAAAAACTAAATTTAAAAAGATTAAATTAAATAAAAAATTTAGAATTTTATTAAATTTTTTGTTAATTTTTTATTATAAAATATTATAAGTAGAAAATATTTTTTATTTGGTAAATAAGAAAATAAAATCTTTGGAGTTTTTTTTTTCTTTGTTAATTTAGTATTAATATACTAAAAAAATTTGTAATACCATAAAATTTAAATTAAGGGCATTTTAGTCATTTTACACACCAAGGGTAATTTGGTCATTTTATAAATTATGTCGGGATAATGAAAACCGAATAAATAACTTTGTATTAATGTTTACTTAGCTATTGAGAGTGATTTAATAACAATTTATTAAGTTTAGAAAAATTTCTTAAAACTCTATTCGTACACCCGACCTTAAAACGAAAATTGGCGTTGATAAAAAATTCCGATTGATAAACGGTTTGGTTCTATGGAAAGAAGACTTGATAAGGATTGATATGAATTAAATTTGAGTTAAATTCGAGATCAGATGAGAGAGAATTGAAGCTTAGAATATAGAAAATTTTTAAATAACATATTTACCCTTATAATTAAATTTCTTCTCATTTGTTTTTAAGGGAAAAATGGTCATTTGAGTAAAATTTAATTTTATTTGAAGCTGCCTGAGAATCAAACCCAGGCTATTCTTCCTCCTCGTCCAGTAACTCTTCCTCCTTTATTCATTTTTAATTTTTTTTAATTTCCTTCAAATTACTTCGTTTTCGACCGATTAAACTTTCGTTTCTTTCTACAAATCACACGTACACGACACAGGCTACATTCTAGAAGTTTCGTTTGAACGATTCGGTTAAGGATTGAGCCGGAAAAAGAATAGTGCTACTATTCACAAATTTGAGATTTTTGAAATTACTTGCAATCCGGACGT
>JAXCLQ010000006.1:10240890-10268073 GCA_035584115.1 Cedrela odorata | reverse complement strand
ATTATTCGGTCCTTTTTAACACTGAGAAGGCCCTCGTGATTATTTTGATATGTTTTGAATAGCTGCTGACTAGCAGCATATTTAAGAAAAGAGTCTCCAAGTGTCGCTAGTGATTCTAGATGATAACTCCCTTGGCAATTTTTCATTGTGATTGCTTCCAAAACCTACCACGAAGAATTGGGTCAGCGCAAGTTCAAACTAAAAGTTTAAAGGAGATTAGAGCATGTAAATGGGAAGAAACATGTAATTACACATCAACACGCAATTAGTCATGCAACAAACAATGTAAATTTGCACATACAAGTAATGTTTGGTGCCTAATTCATATATAATTCATAAGCAGTGTACCTTGATGGTCGGAATATCAACATTTTGCATGCAACGATCCAAAAGCATCTTCTTCAAGTTGACAGCAAGGAGCAAAGACTGAAGACGATGCATAATTGATGGAATAAACGTGAAACAATAAAATGTACAGAGTGATATAGGAGACATGATCACGAGACAGAGTTCAGGAGGCAGTTCAACAGATATATTACTCAATTCTGCAACAACATACACAGGATTAAATTATGTAAATAGATGGAATACTTTCAAGGATGTTTGATAGATTTCTCAATTCAGCAAAAGCAGTATATACAAGAGCTAACTGCACAAAAAGAATGGGATACTTCAAAAATTATTAGATGAAACGTAAGTCTATAAACTAAACATTAGTATGCACACGCAAGAAAAACAGGAGGAAAAAAAAAAAAAGAGAGAGAGTGAGGGAGGGGAGAGAGAAAGAAGAACAATCTGAAAACAAAATAAATTGAGTGAATCATACCTTTCTCCTTTTGTTGTCTGCACTTGCTAAGGTAATTCTGCGCACGAAAAATGTGTCTCCCTTGATGCAATAACTCTTGATCGAAACACAACTTGATGCCGTGCCTGCAATATACAGCGTGAGATTCAGGTTACTCATAAAAAAACATAAATATGACATATCTATGTTAATCTGAGGTATGAAAGAAATAAACATCATTACAATTTACAAATATTCTACAAGTATAAATACATACCGGTCTTCATAGTACTTCTTGTATGTGATATCCCTTCCGCGTCTCCGCCTCAAAAGTGAATTTGCGTTCAAATGTTCTAAAATACCCGTGACACAATATATTTGACAGTTGTGAGGGGTGTAGACTAAAGAATTATGAATCATGCATGGGCACAGCAGACCGCTTTTGGTCTGCACAACACGACCATTACCATTCATAGAACAGTTCATGTGACTCTTAAACACATTGTTACAACAAAGCAACACAGAAGTGAAAGATTTCCAATCAATCAACTGTCCATTTAAGTTGTTGGATGGAAGCAGAAGATAATCCATCTCAAGCTTATTCCCTAGCTGAAATCCACCCAAAATCTCCGCCAATTTATCCATACTGCAACCCATAAGAACACTGAAAAGAGTTATCTGGAACCTCCTACAAAGAAGCACCTGGAAACATTTTATAAAAATTAAATTAAATAAAGTGCACAAACAAAAAATTAAAACTAAATAAATAAATAACACGGTAGTTAGACCATTGACCATGTTGAAGTCAGAAAACCAGATACTATACCTGCTCCAGGGTAAGCTGAAAATCTCCAACATACTTCAGGTTGACCGTCAATCTACCCCTATCAACTTCCAAATCAAAATTCAAATTTGCAATATCGGATTCAAGCTCAGTCCTCATAGCAAGCACAATATCATGAATTGGAATATCATAACAAAAGTTAATCTTCAACTCGATTAAGTAGTAATAGTATGTTGTCTTGGTCCCATGTGGACACTGATTGACTAGTTCAGGTGGGAAGTAAATCGGTTGTTCATCATTATACGGTTCATTCCCTGCACATTCAAAAGTTACATGAAGGAAGTCAAAGGAAAACCCTTGAAATAACACCACAAGGAAACGAAATCAAGAAAGATACAGTTCTCTAACCATTCAAGATATAATAAGAGCTTACAAGTTCCTCATATTATAGGTGAATAAAGGCTACATATGCAAATTACCAATTTTTTGTGCATCAGCTTTTTCCACAACAATATCTGGAACAAGATTATCTGTTAAGGCACCAATCTGATGACGTTGCTTGCATGCTTCAAGACAAGCAGTTTGCCTTAGATATTTAAGGTTTCCAAGTGCAACAACAGTTTGTAGGGGGCAGATCTTGGGAAGATACAGCGTGCAAATACCAATCTCCTTGTATATATCACACCTTGGAGTAGGTTTAAAATATCTGAAGAAAATAAAATCAACAGAAATAAGAAACACTGCATTGAGCCATAGTCAAACAAAAACATAAGCCTTATGTTAAACAATAAATAAATAGATAAAGGGACCATCATTCACAATAACGGGTAAAAATGGCATACCCACCAGAAGGGAGCCGTGAGCAGTAGAAGTATATCAAACCAACACTTGAGATAAGAGTCACAATAGCTCCAGTGCTTTCGACGTGAAAAAAATCCTCATCATACATATTTTTATCTAGAGGCGAGCAAGGCAAGGAAGCATAGCGCAGCACTTCCTTCTCATTATATTTCCACTAGCACGATAGTTCTCCAGCCGAGAATATGTAGCAGAATCCCCGCTATAAATTTCAGAAAAGAAAATAGAAATGGTCTATCATAGATAAAAATTTAACAAGTTTAATATAAGGCTGTTATGAGAAATGAAAACGCATAACACATTACCTCTTCACCATCAATAAATAATCGGAATTATGCATTCTAGCGCGACCTTGGGACTGTATGAAACTGAAAACAGTAGCAGATGGATCAAATCTAATAACCAAGTTGCAGCTTTGAACATCCAAACCTTCCTCTAGTATTGATGTTGCAACAACGATGTTCATCTGCAAACATATCATTCTCACATTCAAAATACGCCCATTAGGATTAGAATGACTGACAGAAACATGACTTTGACTTCTAGACACTAAACTATCGATTTTATGAATTGGTCCTTGAGGAGAATCATTAACCTTGAGAAGATAGAGCCCTGAACACATCTTAGCATTGCCAATCAGTATCGCGCATAACCTGGTACAACATGATCGAAGAAAGCATATTGAGATCGACAGACACTTCATTAAAGAGAAATTGGAAACTGACTTGATTTGCATACTATATATCTCTACTGATTGTCAGCTAACAGATGTGTTCACCAAAGGATTGAGTGGCCCTGTGTTTCAATGATTATATTTAAGCTGGGAATGGAAAATGTATATTCACCAGCATGAGGGGGGTGTCGATAAATAAAGAAGTTAATTTTAAAAAGTCTATTAACAGCTGTAAATTCCTAAGATTAGGAAGATTCGTTGTACTTTTAAAATAATCTCTTGATTAAGGGAATCCATTTTTTTTACATTCTTATTTTTGCAACTTTTCTATTTTTGCAACTAGAGTTACCTATATTAACCCATTGTTGTACATATCAAAAACCAATGAAGAATTTCTTCTTCTCTCAGTATTTTTCGTTCTTTTTCTTCTACAATTACCAATTCAAAAATGTAAGCAATGTACAACTTTTTGACATACACAATAACCAAATGAAAAAATTTCTAGCTAGAGCTAAGAAATATAAATCAGATGTGTAAACGCTTTTACTTAAGTGTAAACAGACCCAGGAATTCAGTGTGCAACGAATATATGAATTCGAAATATAATGCTTTTCAATGTTAATTAAAAATTTATCTAAAATTTCTAAAGTAACATGCTAAATTTAATTTACAAACAAGAGGTAAGTTAAAAAATTTAAGCTTCAACAGCAAAATCTAAAACTTGCAAAGATCGTCTCAAAGCTACTAGTATGAAAACAAAGAAAAGCACATTCATCTAATTTATCCTCAACCTAGATCAAGCATTTTAAAACACCATTTTCAACGATGGAATGGACCTCTAACAAACCCGTTTACATAAATGAACACACACTCGCAATCACAAAAGAATTCTCTGTCCAAAGAATTGTTGAAAGACAGAAAATTGTAAATTCTAATGCATTGAATACGCAACACTATGGACAAAGAATTGAACACCTTTTTTTTAACTAGCTCTATGTACCTAGCCAGATTTTGAAACAATATGCGGGAGGGGACTCCAGTCATTTAACAAACACATGTTGGGCATTACCTGAGGTATCAGAACCTTATCTGGAACGAAGAAGACGGCAAAGAAAGGCGAAGGCTTCCGCAGACGATAAGCATAGCTTCGCAGAAGCATGATAGCAATTAGAGTCTTGCCAGACCCAGTTTCCAAGAAGACAATTGTGTTTTGGTTAAGAGCTTTCTCCAATGCTTCTAGCTGATAACTGCAACAACCCAGTAAACCCACTAATAATCAAACTAACAACCACCAATAAGCAAAAACACATTATTTATGGCATAATCGTTAACCCTTTTAATTGATTGATGAGAAAAACATCAGAAAAACATTTAAAAAAAAACAATCTTTCAAAAGAAAACTCAACTCTTTCCTTTCGTTCTTTCTTGCATTTCTCATCAAAGAAACCAATTATTTTAAAACTCACCATCTGGCAAAGGGCAGAGGATCAGCTGATCCTTGTTGAGTTGTGTCCACCTCCATCCTAACTGGTTCGATGGCTGTCATTCAAGTCATTCATCAAACACTTTATAAACCAAATTCAAGAATCCCTTCCAAATATACTCATCCTTCAACACAACATTCACATACAAGCTTACATATATTCAACAAACAAACCATAATAATAATAATAATAATAATAATAATAATAAAAAACAATGCACCAAAACTTTTTCTCTCCGCAACAAGCACAAACTTAAAATAAACAAACAGCAACCCAGAATCCAAAACTTACCAACAAATTCAATGAGTGTGAACTTGGAATGAAAATGATACAGAGGTTTCAAGAACAGTAAATGCACAAATGGGTTCTCTTGTTTTGCTAAGCAGCAAAATTAAGTGCTGTCTGATCATTCTTATATATTAAAAGAGAAAGAAGTGTGTCACTGTTGTGCGTGTCTGTCAGAAATTTAGCTGAAAAAAAAAATTTCGAACTTGCAAGCGAAAGAACTTGCGGAGAAAGGTTGGACTAGAAGCAGTACGAAGACAAAACAGAAAACGACATAAATTGGGGAATTTAGTACTTTTGTCTTTTTGTTGTTCGTCTTTTGGAATTCGGAGTGAGATAATAACATCCAGATACCTTAAATAGATTAGATTTTAAAAATTGTGAATATATTTTATTCATTTATTATAAATAGATCCCTAATTAATCAAGTAATCTTACAATATTGAATTTTAATTTTTGAACATTATAGTATTAGAGTGAATAAATTAAAGATCTATTTAGCAGTGTTAATTAGCACTATATACGTGCTTAAATTGAGAAATATAAACACTTATTTATATATTTGATTATTTATTTTAAATATATTTATCAAATTTAATTGATTTTACCAATAATACTAAGTATTTTAATAAAAAAAATTAAAATAAAGTTCTAAAATGCATAAGTGTTATACAATATAAGCACTTTTGTTTTGCTTTAGTACTCTTAAACGAATTCTAATATTAATGGGTTATTTGTTAAAAAAATGAATTATATTTTTATTTGTAAAAAAATTAAAAATTAGGGATCAAAAGTTATTATTTTATTTTGAAATGTTCTAAAAATGATGATAAAAATGAAATAAATAATGAGGATTTTGTTTTCCGGACATAGGGAAGTTTGAATGGTTTGGTTAAATGTTGTAATTAATTTTAAAATAAATATTTATGTATAATTTTATTAATATGACTATATAGTATCAATTAATTTTATACTATTATTAGAAAATATATATGAAAATAACCTACAACATTATCTATGAAACCCTTAAATAAAATTATGTCATATATATTATTTAGGCGAACCATATCATCCATTAAATTATATTTTTAATAAAAAATAATTTTATTTTTATTTTATTAAAAAAATGATATTACAAATAAAGTTACTGATAAGATGAAATTTAACAGATTTTTGGAAGATTTATGTCATAGTTTGACTCTTTTGAATGCAATGACCATTTAAAGAATAAAATGGAGTAATAAGTTTCAATTCTTTTTAACATATATATATATATATATATATATTGTGAGTGGTAGATTTTCACCGCTTAAATAATAAAATAAAATTATATCGATTTAAAAAGAAATTTAATTAATTTTTTTTAAATTAATAAGTCGAAACTAAAACTTTTGTCATTATAAATAGTAACACCTAAGAAAAAAAATAAATAACTATTATTTTCTCTTTATATAATATACTCTCTGTCAAATCTTTGTTTATATGTTAACTATAGCATTAAAATTAATGGAAAAAAATATTAACTTATGTTTATATAATATTTTAAAAATTAAAGAAAATTATAGACACATAAAAGTTGTAATGGAAGTGGAACCATAATAATAATAATAATAATGAGCTAAAATATAAAAGTGTTTAGGCAAAATCTACATCCAAATATAAAGAGTAAGAATTATTTTATTTATACATTTTTTTTAACTACAATTAAGTTGCTAATTTTTATCTATTAATTCGTATAATTAAATGGTTAAATATAAAGTTAATAAATAGTATTGAGTGTAATCAATTCACCAATTCCATAAAACTTTTAAATTACAAAAGATAAAGAATTTAAAATATGTGGTAACCATTTTAAATGATAATTTTAAATTAAGGGATGAAATGTGACCAGTTATTGAGTAAGAAAAGAATTATTTGTACCTACAATATATTTTTGTTTGATAATCACTTTTGATGTGATAAAAATTTTAGATTTTGCAAAAATTTCATAATTTGTATATTTATAAATTATAATAACAAGTCTCTGTCTTTATAGAAATAATTAATTTTTATATATACTATATATATAAATTTAATGATCTAATCTACAAAATTATGAAATGCCCTTAAAAAAATAAAATAAAATAAATTAAGTTTAATTTATTATATATATACTGAAATGCCCTTAAAAATATGAATTAAAATGTTTTAAAATTAAAAAATTAACTGTATATTTATTTTGATTATATATATATATATTATGGATATTTAAGTATATATACAACAAATTAAAATTATTTTGTTAATTTTTTTTTAATTTTAAAGGCATTTCAATAATTTCATAAATTAAATTATTAAATTTAAAGGTCAAAATCAGGTCAAGGTAAGTGTGATTAAGGCCAAACTTTTCATTCAGTAATAATTTTCCCAAACTCGGTGAAGTATCCTGGTTTATCTTTATTTTTATAATATTGAATTTGATTAGCTGGCATGAAACCTCTCACACTAAAACTAAAGCGTATTGTAATTATTTTAATTGGGACAAGGATCTATTTGATATAAATATGCAAATATATTTTTATTTGATAAAAATAAAAATACTAGGGGCCTATATGTTATTACTTGAACACTTTTGTAGTTTTTCCTGCGCTTTTTATGTGAAAAAGAATAAAATCAAATAATCTTTTTAATATAAAAGAAAAGCAAATTTGAGTACTTCTTGGTCTTAGCATTCTTCTTTTCTTCATTTTTTATTTGAAAAGATAAAAATCAAAGAGTATTTTTTACAAGCCCACATCTCTTGTAAATAAATATATAATTAAAATTAAAAATGTATAACAAAAAATTTAAAAATTATTTACACAAAATTATATGGTATAATCGACTATATCGTACCCACATTGCTTACATGAATAATAATAACTTTTTAAACCAAGTATATCATAAAAACACTACTTAAATGAAACAACAATATCGATCTAAATCAATTATACTATACCTACAAACTTACATAAAATAACAATAACTTTTTATTTATTGTTATTTAAAACATTATATAATATAACCGACTACATCATATTCGCACTACTTGCATGAAGTAATAATATCCTTTTATCTCATCGTTTAATGAATTTGTTAAGGTTTATTTTATGTGAAATAGTAAAAACTCTCACGTGAGATGAACAAGTTCATGTTTATACCAATTTTTGTTGATAATCAAACCAAACCAAAATAAGTATTGTTTTAGTTATTATAATTAAAATAATAAATTTTAAAAACAAACTGAAATGAATTTGGTTGAATTTGATTTTAATGTTCGATTTTAAAGAGCAACAATTGCAACATAGTTACCACATTGTAAAAAAGAAATTGTCAATATTTTAGTCTACACAAAATTTCAATATCAAATAACAAATAGAAAAATAAATTATTTTTTTTTAATTTTTATGTTTCGAAACCAAAATTATTAAATTGTAAAATTATCAAAATTATTCTAATTTCATATTTGATTTTTTTTAATTTAATTTGGTTGAAAATCATTGTCGATTCAATTCGATTATCGAATTAAATTGAATGGTTTTTAGATATTCAAACTGAAAAAAATTAAAAAAACATAAAAATATCTGATTAAAGTGGTTGTGGTTGGTTTGGTTGTATTTTTTTTTTTTTCCAAATCTAAGTAAACATACAATGGATATATATATATATCTTCTAAAGTTGCGCCGCCATAGTAATCATGAGCTATAAGAAGAGAGTGAAGGCATCATAATTATAATTTATAATATAAAATGTGACAATCACTTTGGAGTAATAACATCTACGTCTCTAAATTTTTAAAGTTTTACAAATAGTAATATATTTAGTCCATTTATATCAATAGGTTCCTACTAAAATGAACACATTATTTTTATAATATTAAATTTTGACCATTCAATGAGTAAGGTTATCTAAGTACGTAACTCATCAGTCAACACTAAAGCATATTTCAGTTGTTTCATAGGATGTAAGGACCTATTAGATATGTATTAATAAATTATGTAACCATTTGTGAAATATAAAATATTAGGGATCCGTATGTTATTCACTCAAATTATTTTTATTGGTTTGTCATGAAGTAAATAAATGAATTGACATGACCTCTTGCTTTTAGTAAGTGGTGGTTAGCCTTGTAGTTTCTTTACTTTTCCTAATTTCTAATTAGGAAGACTTTTACCATGACCTTGCATGAGGTTGATGTTAAACTACAATTGAATATTGTTTTTTAGACTGTAATTTTTAAATTCATAAATTTATAAAATATAATTAAAAATTTAAGACAAAATAATTTTTTAAAAAATTGTTGTACAATAATTCATAAAAGAAAGTGATGAGGATAGAGAGGTCTAATCTTTTGAAAAAAATAAAAATAAAAATAAATTATAGACCTTGATAAATAAAATAATATTGAAGTTAATCTTTGAAAAATGTCTTCTAAGTCATAATAAATGAAGTAATTCTTAAAATGGTCTTTAAAAACTTCATCATAATCTCTCATGAAATAAAAAGTAATTGTGTAAGTCTAAAATAATTTGCCCTTTCCTACTTTCCATACTTTGTTTGACTTGCTTTAATAATTTGCTCTACTAACCAATAAATAATTAACAACTTATATTGCTTAATAAATTTGTTCTATAAAGCACTAGAGAATTAAAATTTTATTTCATTAATTAAGTTATTGTGAAAACTATAAATTTATTACCAATTTTTATTTCAATAATATTTTATTTCATTTACTATATTTTATTTTTTAAAAATAAAATATATGTTTAAATTATTAATATTGATCGCTTTGTTAATATTTACTTGTATGAATAAAATTAATTAAAATAATATATTTATAAATTCGGAATACTTTAGTCCATTCATACATTATAATGTATATATCAACTTACATACTGACATTATTAGATGTATTTCAGATCTGAAAGTTATATAATTTTATTTTATTTTTAATTTTATAAATATTACCAAGTAGACATTATTAATTATATTATTAAAACTCTCCTCATCTTAATTTATGCCTGAACAAATAAATGTTAATAATTAAGTATTAATAAATTAAAATATAATAAAAAAATAAACTTTGATTATACATAAATATAAATATAAATATAAATATTTTAATAAATTTTAAAAATAAGATAAAGCTCATATATGAAAAGAATTATAATGCATACTAATGACATTAAAATTATAAGTATTTCAAGAAAATTGTGATGAGAGGAAGTTTCTAATATTTTGCCTTTTACTTTGTCAGGGGTTTTGCCGTTTTGGTCCAAACGTGTGAAAAGATAAGCAATAAGAACTAAAGAAAGTAATATAAGGTAAAATAATTTATTTTGAACTAAGAAAATCCATAGACCAAATCCAAATATTCTTTAATTTGCTAAGACTTGCATTAAATCCAAGACTACCAAAATCAAAACCATTCTTTAATTTACCAATTCTTGGTTTTCCAAAGAAGCATACCATCACCAAAATAGGAAGAAATATTATTAATAATGATAAATTTTTTTTATTTTATTTTATAGGGCTTTTTCATCAAAGTGATTGGTAATCTTTTTAAAAAATCAGATGATGTAAATTAGGTGAAGACCTAAATTATGTTGAGTTTCAAATCTTTATACAAAGCTTTTGTAGTCATTTGAAAGATTTATTTGTATGAGATATAATTTTTATTTTTATCTCATCTTGTTAATGGAAAAATGAGTCATCAGTCAGTCATTAATGTTGAAGCTTGGACCTTCCTAATATTAAATTCATAGTGATTTATAGGTGGTGAATGATAACTCAAATACATTTCACCCTAAATTTCAACCCAGACAAAAAATAAGAAGGGTTTAGTTTTTTATTTAAAATATATTATTTTTATGTTAATAATTAATCAAAATTATATTATTATACTTAACTAATTATTATATACATGTAATATTCCAAAATTTAAATTAAGGACATTTTAGTCAATCTACACACTAGAGGTAATTTTGTCATTTTATAAATTTATATCGAGGCATTAAAAACTCAACTACTAACTCTGTATTAATATTTACTTAGCTATTGGAAGTGATTTGATAATAATTTGTTAAGTTTAGAAAATTGTCCTTTAAAGTTTTATTCATGCACCCGACTTTCAAACAAAAACCGGTGTTGATTGAAAATTCTGATTGATAAACGGTTTATTTCTACATAAAGAGGATTCGATAAATATCGATATGAATCAAATTTGAATCAAATCCGAAATCTAATGAGTGAGAATCAAAGCTTAGAACATAGTATATATATATATATATGAAAATTTCAAATAACATATATATCTTTACTATTTAATTTTTTTTATTTTTTTAAGGACAAATAATCATTTTATTAAATTTTTATTTTCATTTAAATTGATCAAGAAGCAAACATAGGCACTCGATTTCATTTTCAGTAGCTTTCTTTTACTTGTTTTTTTAATTTTTTTCAAATCTTTTCAAATTACTCAATTTTCAACCGATTAAAATTTCGTTTCTTACTGCTAATCATACGTACACTACACGAGCTACATTCTAGGAATTTTGTTTGAGCGATTTGGTCAACGGTTAAGCCGGAAGGAAAATAGTACTACTATTCACAATTTAGGGATTTTCAAAATTACTCGCAAATCGGAAATATTATTGTTAAATTGACCCCTCAATATGATTCCTAACATCATTGTTATCGTATTTTTGTATTTTACGAAAATTATTGTTCATGACGAAATTATTATTTATGATGAAAATTACTGTTCATTATGGACAATTTTGTCGATTATACTTGTTTAGGTTAGAATTAAACCGATTAACTGTTATATTATGTGAAATTCAATTTTATTGAAAGATATGAATAGTAATAATAGCGTTCACGCTTGATTTAGATTTCAAAATAATTTGTTATTGTGCGAAATTAGTTAGTAATAGTGAATTAAGTATAATCGACACCTCGATTACTAATTGTTAGATTTGGATTGTAGAAGAAAATAGAATCCAAAAAAGGGAAAAAATTTTGTTGTATATTAATATCGTAGTTAAATTTTAAGTATGTATATTTTAATTATTATGTTAATAATTAGTATAAATGTGCTATAGATACGCAGAGGGAACGGCCATCCAGCCCCTAGTGATCGAGTTTCTGTTCCCTTTTTGGCGAAACCTGTGAGTTGATTTTTATATGCTTTTTATTTATTTAAAATTATTTTATAGAATTTAATGTTTTACAAAATAAGGAATAGTTTATTTATGAATTGATTTACATTATGTTTTATAAGGAAAATGAGATTTACTTTGAGTTAAATTATATTGTTGTGGATGAGTTGTTGAGATATTGATTTTAAGGCCAAGAGGCGACCATTTTGTTTTGAATTATGTTTATTTCTGATTTTTGTATTTTTGACAATATACTAGCCTTTATTTCAATTTTTACTTAACCCTAGCCGGAAGACATAAGGGGAGAAGTTTATATGCTTTGAAAGTACATTATGATATGTGTTCTGTGGAGCTATCGGTACACGTGAGAAGTAGGGGGCGAAGGGCGGTCTGATAGCTGACTTGAAATTTGTACACATCTCTAGATATTATTCTGTTTTTATTTAACTATTTGAAATGATAATTCTAGAAATTATTATAATATGCAATGAAGGTTCTGTTAGTATGATTTATGTTTGAAATTGATTTTAACTTTGAACATATTTTATGTTGAAACTGAATTTACTTAAAACTCTCATTTCAGTATTCAGTTACTGAGTTTTTCCCGAAACTCACCCCACCACAGTTTTCGGTGATTGCAAGATTTCTTTTAGGTGAGGATTCTAAGAGATATTTGCGAAGAGCATTGAGATTCCAGATTCTCCATGCAGTCAGCTAGAAGTTAATAATTGTGGTTTGTTTTGTACAATGGGCACGACGCCCAATTATGTATATACATTATGAGTGTATCTTCTGTATATTTTTATGCATATTGATATATGTGCATATACTCTTTTATTTATGAGTATCATGGTTTATGTCTGAAATTGTGTTGATGGGCATGAAGTCCTTAGTATATGTGTATGAGTTCATGCATACGATTGATATTTCTCTGCATTATAGTTTATATGTACATGTTTTTGTTTGAGACTTATAAGGGCAGGATATCCCTACCTCTATGCTATTACAATACCAATTTATCGATGTGTGACAATATAATTTGTATATTAACTAATGTAGGAAATAACATAGCACTATTGTAGAATGTCATATTGACAATGTTATTACCTTGTCATCTACTATAATACTTTTTAATAATACAAAGTTTTATTTAATAGCGTCGTATTATTTGTAAGTCAAATTTTCTATACCATTTTCTAATTTTTACTTCATATTTAAATGATTTGAGAATTATGAACAAAAATTAAAAATTATGACAAATATTATACAATATATATATATTTTCTCATTTAATTATCAAATAAGGTGTTGATTTTGCATAAATCATTTGTTTTGGTTAGTTGATAGTGTTTTATTAAGTATTTAATAAATATATGAGAAAAAAAATATGAATGATCCCATAATGCGTGACTTAATCATAGTACATTGATTGAATGGTCACATAATTAATGTGTTTCATAAAATATGTATGAACAATACAAAATACAAATAAGGGAGACGATAATTTAAGTGGGCTTCTCACTGGCCCAGCACGATTCTAAAACAAAACCTATTTGGGCTCAGTTTCAAAGCCCAAGGCCTATAACGGAATCCCAATATTACAACAGAATAGAATGGAAATTAGGGTTTTGAAGATACCACCCAGTATATAAACACACAAATAGCGCAGCCCTCCGAAACTCAGAATCTCAACCTCCTTCTCCTCAGTGGTAGAAGAAGAAGCAGTGATAAAAATGGTAGCTTTTTGATTTCTACTTCATATTTTTCAAATCTAGCTTTGTTACATTTATGAATTGATTTGGTTTTGTTTTATTTTGTAGTGAGAGCACTTTTAGATTTCTAGGTATTATGCTAAGTTATTAATTATGTGTTTGTACGAGTCTTTTAATCGTTTTGTGAACTGGGTTTTGTTTGGTTGCTAGGAAAATTGAACCAAGAAAAGTTTTTGATCGATAAGCATGAATTTTGTAAACTGGTTTAGCTCTCTTTTATTTTGTAGTAAGAACACTTTTAGAGTTCTGGGTGTCATGTTAAGATATTTATTACGCGTTTGTAAGAACATTTGAATGATTTTGTGAGATGAGTTTTTCTTGGTTGCTCGGAAAGTTTAGCCAAGAATAGGTTTTGATCGGTAAAATGGATCTTAACCTGTGAAGTTGCTATAACCAGACATAAGTCAGGTATCTTCCTTTATTTATGGTGGTTGATACAGTTACGAGTCTGGAAAATCGACGTTGTCTATCGTTACAGATGTGTTTATGCTATTCAAGCTCGTATCTGTTCCATTTAGGCTCGACATTTTTGTAAATCAATACATGAACTTCTACTCCCAATTTTTTTTAATTTATAAATCTTCATAAAATATAAACAAATGTTGTCAAGTTGAGGCGTAACCTTGTAAGTTGCGTCATTCGAAATATATTTTGTCATGAAATTTGTAACTTTTTTGCATTAATGTTTCTGATTATGTTTTAATTGTTGCTTAGCGCTAACTATTAATAACTAAAACCCTTAAATATTTTAGTTAGGTTTTGTTAGATGACATGACAATGGGCTTGAAACAATTGTTTGACTACGATGTTAGAAAATTAAGGCCTGACTGTTAAAATCTGGCTTGCTATGGTGGTGACATGCGGCATCTGCTTTAGACAATATATTTTTGTGTTAGTGCTGTCTGCTTAAGATGTTGGATAATGCCGTTGCATTCTAATAAAGTTATATTTTGGTTGTTTTTTACCATCATTTTAAGACATTTTGTTTTATTATAGTTGATTTCAAATGGTTTTTGAATTGACTCATGCCCTATGATCTACAGCCGAAGCAGATTCACGAGATCAAGGACTTTCTTCTTACTGCAAGAAGGAAGGATGCTCGATCTGTTAAAATCAAGAGGAGCAGGGATGTTGTCAAGTTTAAGGTTCGCTGCTCAAAGTACCTCTACACACTCTGTGTGTTTGACTCTGAAAAGGCAGACAAGTTGAAGCAATCACTTCCTCCAGGTATAAGCACATCTTGTTTATCCATGTATAATAGCGACATTTGTTATGTCTTTTTTTGTCAACATTGTGCTTATATTTATTATATTTTTTGATGGGGTCGGAATTCATGCCATTTTAAATTGATTTGTTCCCTCTAAGTAGCAGTGGATCCTACTTTCTGTGGTTTTATTATATTTTGTTTGTTATCTTTTAGGGAATTCTCAAGTAATTTATATCTACTATGTTAAAAATGTAGAATGCTTCATTATCTGGTTGAGGATTTAATCTGTTCCCATACGACTCGTTCCCTTGAAGCAATAGTAATTGTGTTGCTTATTCCATGTATTTCCCTCAACTCTTATGCTTTTAGTCTTGGGAAAATGAACGAGCTACTATATATTTTTGCTTTTTTGCCTCGAGTATTTCACACAAATGCTCTCCACATTTTATGTCAGCTGTGTAATATGACACATGCTTGTTGAATTTAATGGTTTAGACGTAGTAAACATTTTGCTGCTATGTCAGGTTACTTAATCTTGTCTTCATTTGTGTGTCAGGTTTGAGTGTCCTGGATCTGTGAAGATATTCAGCGAGCTTTTGAACTTTTAGTTGATGGTGTGTGGGCAGAAGTTGAAGAAATTTTGTTTTGTACTTTTTGGTTTATCACTTTACCTTGAAATTGTCAGGCCTTTAAATTTGAAACACAACTTTGACAAATATTATTACTTTCCGTTATTTTTCTAAAAGCACTTGGCACTAGGTTGAGTTGTATATGACTTAAGTTTTTTATTGATTTAGCCAGAGAATATTATTACTATTTATATTATGCTATGTGCCTTAATTCTTATAATTTTCATATATCATGAAGCAAGAATCTTGACTAGCCAAACAAGCTCTTGTATGTCTATTTGTAATTATTGCTGTGGAAGCCAGCGGCATGCCTTGGGTGTTTCATAATCTATGCAAACTAGCTAAACAAGTTCTTGATCTTTATTTATTTATTTAAATTTATGTTTAATTCTAGATCTTCATTAAAGCTTAAATTATGTATATAATGTTACATTTTGACAATTATGTGAATGTAAGGGTGGTATTTAGTTTGATACTAACAAGTATTTAAATCAAAATTAAGAATATATTTAATACAAATGAATAAATTACTTTTATCTTCTTAAGAAAATTACTGTTGCTTGGATGGTATTGCTTCTTATTCTATTGTTCTCACATAAATTGATAACGTCCATTGTAAAAAACGACTTCCTTTTAGTAGTAAAAATTAAATAAAATAGTTTTTTTTTTTATATAAAAATTTTAACACGAGTAAAATTACATCACAAATCTATTGGAAGTGATTTGAAGTTAAATAAAATTATATCACAAAAATTAAATAAAATTACCATTGCTTCTAGAAACGGTTGGTTGAGGGCGAGTGAAAAGTAGAAAACAATGAGTTTTTGTAGCGGTCGAAAAATGGTCTTGCTTTGCTTGTATTACTTCACTACCGTTACAAAGAGAGAATGATGCATATTTATACACTTGATGGAAACCATAGGAAAAAGTAGCTAAAAGAATTATCAATTTCCAGGAAAAATTACAATTGGTTGATGTATTATTTGTCTTGATGCAGTGAGCAGCAAGGGCTGCTTGCAGCTGGTACAACAGTGAATGCTTGTGGTCCTGTACCAAAGAGAGGTTTTCTTGGCAAGCAAGGCACGAGATAAGCTTGATGTAGAAAGGAATGCATAGATGTTAAGAGTCAGCTAAGCACAACAAGGTGCAACTGAATGCTGATAAGGCTGCTGAGATGAGATGGCTGTTGATGTGGCACCAAGCTGGTTTAACAGGGCGCAGACAAGGAAAGGCTAAACACAAACTCTTTGGTCTAATGGGAATGAGCAACGGTGAAATGACAAGATAGGGTGCGCTAAATCCTTCCTTTAGATTTTGAAAGAACAAGGTTACCAGTGGATTGAATGTTTATGCATATTATGTTGAAAATATGTAAGTTACAGGAATAGAGATCATTTACAAGAGTTTATGTAAAAAGAGTAATGAAACCCTAGCTAAGATAAAGACAAGAACAAAAGGAAACAAAATGCCTTTTATAGCTATACATAATGTCCTTTATTTGCTTTTACCGCTTGCAGTGAGTGCACCTCACATACTGCACTGCCACTACTGAGTTTGTTACTCTGTTATACTGAAAAGGACCTTAGCACAGGTTTCATACTTGTTTCTTGTGAAGCACTCTACGATAAGACTTAAACACCAAACAAGTGTCTAACACTTCCCTTCAAGCTAAATTGTTTGGAATGACATTTAGCTTGTTTCTTAGGTATTTGAACCTTTCCTCTAGTAATGGTTTTGTTAAGATATTAGCAATTTGTTCTTGAGTTGACAAATACTTACACCTCTAAGTCTCCATTAGGAATTTTCTCTCTGACGTAGTGTACATCTATTTTTATATGTTTAGTTCTTTCATGGCAAATTGGATTTGCAGCAAAGGCTGCTGCATCTATGTTGTCACACCAAATCTCTGATTTTTTGCATAATTCTATGTTCAACTCTTGAATTAAGGACTTTATCCATGCTAACTTTGTTGTTGTCTGTGCTGAAGCTCTATACTCTGATTCGGTATTGGATCTAGCCACAATGTTTTACTTTTTTGAGCTCCAAGGAACCAGATTGCCACGAAAGTAAATTGCATAACTAGTTACAAACTTTCTCTCATCCAAATCTCTTGCCCAGCTTGCATATGAGAAATCAGTTAGCTGTGATTTGATATAATGTCTAAAATATAGTCCATAGTTCAAGGTGCCTTGTGGGTATCTAAGAATCATTTTGCAAGCTATTCAATGACTTTGCTTTGGATCACATAGAAATTGACTCAATTTATTTATAGTGAAGGTGATCACAGGCACGGTGATTGTAGCATATTGTAGTGCTTCAATGATACTTCTATAGAGTATTGTCATTTAAATCATTTCCATCTTCTTTGGTTAATTTCAGATTTGAACTCATAGATGCTGGACTTGCAACTATTCATTCTAGTCTTTTTAAAGAGATTTGATAGATACTTAGTCTAACTTAGAAACAAACCTTTATTGTTTCTTTTAACTTCTACTCCTATAAAGTAACCAAAAGAACTCAAGATCTTTAATGAGAAGTTCTCATTGAGTTTGACTATGATTGTAACATACACAGTGTTTAAAAATTTCAATTGTATAATTTGACATTATTTGTTTAATTAAAATTTTATGTAGTTTAGAATTTTGGTGTATGATTGGATTTTTGGGCTTAAAAATAGTGTTTGAATTAATTTTTTTAATTGTGGGAAGTGAGTTGTTAGGCCAAGCATGAAATTAGGCCCATTTCTTTAGCCTATTCATTTATCATCTAATTTTAGTCATCTATTTGATTTGATCTCACCCATCCATTTAGCATCATTTTAACCAAGTGTTTTAGTTTTGGATATGGATAAATTTAGGCCAAGTAAAGTGAAAAATATGTGGCAATAATTTTGGCTATTGGATTAAATGAATTTATCCTAGCAATCCATTTCATTTAAGTGTAAATAAGAAATAAAGAAATAATTCAATTCTTAATTGAACCCATACATTTACGTAGGAAAAGGAAGGAAAAGAAGAAAGAAAGAAGAGAAGAAAAGAAAGAAAAGAAGAAAAAATGTGAGGGAAGAAAGGAAAAGAAAAAAAAAGGAGATAGAGAGAAATTAGTACGAGTTGTTGACATAGAAATTTACTCGTAGAATCAGGAATAGAGTTAAGTAAATTGTGTATGTATTTGTATTATTTTTGAAATAATATAATATCTAAGCATGTTTTGAAAATGGTATGAAAATTGTAGATTTTAATGTTTTATTTGTCGATATTAAGTTTATGAAATGATTAATGAAAATGTTGTCAATGTGTAAAGTTTATGAATGAAAATACATTTTATAGCTCTAATCGTTAGTTAATGTTTATTCTGACTTGACTGAGTCTCTTAACAAATGCGGGACTTGCGAGCTAGCAAGAATTCTAGTCTTTTTAAGAAGATTTGATAGATACATAGCAAGTCAAAGTGTTAAAAAATAATTACATGCTAAATTAGGTTGATACCTTCATCAAATATATTGATACATCTCAAAGGGTTCGATACATGAAGGCAAATATATTGATACTCGAGATTAAATGAATTTACATATTCAAATTTTAATGAATGGATCAATACCCAAACTAAAGGGATCAATACCTAGTCCTAAGGATTAATAACCAGCCCAAAGATACTAATATATTGCGCAAATCTGGATAAACTTCAACGGACAATTTAGAAAATTTTGAGATTCTTAAGGACATTTTGGTCCTTTCACCTAATCATATATATACCCAAGAGGGGTGGATTGACTTCCAGTGTTTTTTCATTTGTTTCACTCTCATTTTCTCTCTTAAATATCTCTCTTTCTCTCTCTCTATGTGATTTCCTTACAATCTTAGCAAATCCTTTAACTTTTCCTTTCAAATTCTGTTGCTAATTGATTACCTAACTACTTTTCTTTATTTTGGTACCAATTTTGGTATAAAAATATTAAGGAGAAACAAGGAAGAAACTAGAGTTTCAAGAGAATTTGAAGATTTTTCATTTAATTGGCAATCAAAGATTCTTACGGGTTTCTACTAGTTACCTTGTAATACCCCAAAATTTAAACTAAGGGCATCTTAGTTATTTCACACTAGGGATAATTTGATCATTTTATAAATTTATGTCGAGGCGTTAAAAACTGAGCTAACAACATTGTATTAATGTTTAATTAGCTATTGAGAGCGATTTGATAACAATTTGTTAAATTAAAAAAAAATTTCTTAAAACTCTATTTACGCACCCGACCTTCAAATGAAAATTGGCGTTGATTAAAAATTTCGATTGATAAATGGTTTGCTTCTACGAAAAGAGGACTTGATAAGGATCGATATAAATTAAATTGAAGTCAAATCTGATATCAAATTAGAGAGAATTGAAGTCTAGAACATAAAAATTTTTTAAATAACATATTTACCCTTTTTTATTTAAGTTCTTTTTAATTTTTTAAGGGTAAAATAGTCATTTTTTCAAATCTTAAATTCAATTAAAGTTTAGCATGATAGAAACACTAGGCATTCTTCTTCTTTCCAAACCTTTTATTTTTTTTCTTAGTTTTAAATTTTTTTTTCTATTTCCTTTAAATTACTCCATTTTCATCAGATTAAAGTTCTGTTTCTTGCTGCAAATCACACATACACGACACGGAATACATTTTAAGAACTTTGTTTGAGCGATTTGGTCGACGATTAAGCCGGAAGAAGAATAGTATTACTATTCATAATTTGGGAATTTGTAAAATTACTTGCAATTCAGACGCCTTAAGATTAAATTGAACTCTCGGTATAATTCCTAACTTCGCTGTTATCGTATTTATGCATTTTTTGATAATTTACTGTTCATCACGGGGGTACTGTTTATGACGAAAATTACTATTTATACCGAAAAATACTGTTCATACAAGACAATTTCTGTAGATTATACTTATTAGATTAAGATTAGACTGATTAGTTGTTAGATTAGGTAAAATTAAATTTTGTCAGAAAATATAAATAGTGACAATATTGTTGCGCTTGATTTAGATTTTGAAATAATGTGTTATCATACGGAATTGGTTAGTAATAGTGAATTAAATATAATCAACACTTCGATTATTAATTGTTAGATTCTGATATAGAAGAAAATAGAATTCAAAAAGGGGGAAAAACCTTATTTACATTAATGACTTAGTTAAATTTTAAGCATGTATACTTTAATTATTATGTTAACAATTAATATAAATGTGTTATAGATACGCCGAGGGAGCGACCATCCAGCCCCCAATGATCAAGTTTCTATTCCGTTTTTTGGCGATACCTGTAAGTGAATTTTTACATGTTTTTCATTTCTTTAAAATTATTTTAAAAAACTTAATATTTTCCAAAATAAGGAATAATTTATTTATAAATTGATTTACATTCTACTTTATATGAAAAATGAGACATGTTTTGAGCTATATGTGCATATTGTTGTGGAAGAGTTGTTGAGATATTGTTTTGAGGTTAGGAGGAGGCCATTGTATTTTGAATGGTGTTTTATTTCTTATTTCTATATTTCAGATATATACTAGCCTTTATTTCAATTTTTATTTAACCCTAGCCGGGAGACATAAGGGGGAAAGTTATGTGCTTTGAAAGCACATTCTGATTTGTTCTCTATGGAGGTACTGGTATATGTGAGAAGTAGGGGGCAGAGGGCGGTCTGATATCTGATTCAAAATCTGTACACATTCCTGCATGTTATTTTGTTTTTTTTTTTGACTATTTGAAATGATATTTCTGGAAATTATTATAATATGCAATAGATGTTCTATTAGTATGATTTCTGTTTGAAATTGATTTTAACTTTAAATCATATTTTTATGTCGAATATGAATTTACTTAAAAATTTCATTTCAGTATCCACTCACTGAATTTTTTCTAAAACTCACCCACTATAGGTTTCAGAGATTGCAGGATTTCCTTCTAGATAAGGATTCTAGGAGATATTCGTGAAGAGCATTGGGATTTCAGATTCTCCATACAGCCACATAGGAGTTAATGTTTGTAGTATGCTTTGTATAATTGGGCACGACGCCCAATTATGTATACACATTATTAGTGTGTTTTCTGTATATTTCAGTGCATATACTCTTTTATTTATGAGTATCATGGTTTATGTCTGGAATTGTGTTGATGGGCATGGAACTCTTAGTATATATGTATGAGTTCATTTGTATAATTTATATTTCTCTGCATTACAGGTTTTATTTGAGGCTTATATGGGTAATATATCCCTACCTCTATGCTATCACGATACCGATTTACCTGTATGTGATATACCTGTAAGTCTATTAACCCATTCTAGGTTTGATTTTAAGATTTTGGAACATGTGAAATTTAGGGATTTATTGTTAAGTGAGATTTCCATTGATTTTGTATAAGGAATGATAGATTTACGTTAATTTGTGATAATTAAAAGTATATGATGATTTTATATACGTGATGGATATCATTTAGAATATGAATATTCGTTTTAGACAAAAATACAAATTTGGAATATTTATTGTTATAGGATTTCATTGTTAAAAATATGATAAATGACTTTCGTTAGTTAAACATCGAGAAATATGTCATGTGTCAATTAAGAGATTTTTTTTCCATATTTTCCACGAGTATTGCATTTAGTACATTTAAATATAATTATGTGGATCATGAAATTCATTTTTATATGCATGTGTGTGGTATTAGATTCCGAGAACTCGAGAAAAGGATCGAGTGGGCGCGAGGATCCTTAGTGGGAATGATTACCCTCCCTTTATTATGAGTAAATTTATTACATACATGAATATGTATACTTATATATGTGTATACTGTTATATGTATGTTTGTGTGTTAAACAATCTGTTTTTTGGTTAAAGAGAAATTTGAAATGAAACTGTTTTATGTGATGATTTACTTAATTGGTCTGCTGTTGAAAATTATTTAATATATATGCTGAAATGGCTGGAGAAGCCTGATTTATTTTTGAAAATTATTTGATTTATGGATGTATATTAGTGATGAGGCCAATAGGTCGGTTATTGTTATATGGGTAGTGAACCTGTTTATTTACTGTAGCTACAGGGACATAGCCTATGGACGGACCTATTGAAAGGCAGCATAGGTGAGTGGAGCAGTAATGAGGCTGTATAAGGGAGAATGTCCATGGCAAGCTCACTGTATACCGTGCACGGATGTGCAGTTATAGATACCCTATGGAAAGTCTTAGCGACTTGATAATGATATCTTGGATTTGATGGATTATGAGGACAGTTATTCATATCACCAAGTGACTACTCGGAGCCAATATTAGTGAGACGAGCTCATAATTATTTTATTTTATAAATGTATGTTTTACAGAAAATAAACGATTTTATAAAGCATGCCAAATAATTTTCTATTTGACAAGAATTCATTTGCATATGAATTTATGCATGAAAAACTTACTGATAGTTTCGATGTTACCTCGGTCAAGGTAGCGGTCAAGAAAGTATGGACAACCTGATTTGTTTATTTAAAACTATATGCAGACTTATAAATTGTTTCTGTTATATGATTAAATGAAAATGTATATATATACTTTTGAGTATATTGTAAAGTAATCACAATATCTTGAATTTGAAAATGTGTGTGTATGTAAGTATATATGTGTGTATTTTATTTATTCACTGAGTATATTCATATACTCACCTCTCATCCATTTTAGTTTTCAGGTTATGCGTTTTAACACTAGTCGGTTTAGTGGAAACTGTAGAGAACCTTCGGCACTCTAGGTAGGCTTTTTTCTTGACTCACACACACACACACACACACACACACACACACACACACACACACACATATCTTGTCCTATTAAATAAATGTATTTTGATATTGTAATGCAATTATAAACTAAACATTTCTGTAAATATTTATATACGTTCAACTCAACTGGGAATTATTTTCCTTGATGATGATGATTTAATTATTTGATATGTGTTGTGGATAAATTGATCATAGATGATCAATTCTTTAATAATGCTCTAATGGATGAGAGTTATGATTTATAAATTATTTTCAAGTTTTTGTAATTGACAGATAAAAGGAAAGCCTTACATGCTCTCTTGTTACATTTTGGATATATAGAGTATGTTATGAGAGTTTGTAGCGGTTGTCACGGGTAGATCCAGGTTCGTGGCGTAACACAACGCGTAATTTATTTTTTTAACGGGAACAAATCCTCTGATGTGAAGTTTTCAAATTGTCTAATCCTCCTCGAGTCAAATATCTACGAGATGAACATGGATAAAAGGTTTGGGTTACCCAACGAACACTCTCCGGTGCCTAAGTGATGTAATATCAATTAATAAAAAATAAAAGTAATTCAATAAAATAACAAGAAAGAAAAATGTTTCCCAATGAATAATTTTGGTATTACTTTAATTGGTAATAATCATGTGGAGTGTTTTCTAACGTTTCTAGGAGAGTCCAGAGTCTCCCTCGCATTTACTTAGACCATTTATTTATAGTCTTATGATTTCTTGAAACTATAGAAATTTGATTCTTATAAACTTGGTGAGACTAACTTTTAGTAGAAATGATAATGCATAGTTCTCTTGTAATTTTTATTAGGTGACATTTTAGCTTTTTAATAAGTCTAGATGGATTAGAAGTGTCGACCAGGGTTGGTTTTGTTGACAAAAAATTGATCTTATAGACGGGAAATATCATGACTCAACAATTAATAAAATTAGGTTGATGTTATAAAGTAAATTAGGATTAATAAAATTATTTATTTGTGAACTATAAAGTCAAGAATTTATTATCGGAAATTTATTATCACTCAAATTTGACTCACTCAATAAGTGATCTACTCTAAGCATTCCATTGTTTAGAACTCTGAATTCTTTTTTCTTTATTAGTAGAATATTTTGATGGCTTCTGTATCAGCTCCGAAGGTTTTATGTTGTGTAGAGTTCTTTTATTCATTTTTTCTCTCATATAACCAGTAACTACATTAAAAATTAAGCAAATTAAACATGGAGAAACAACTTATATTATTATTTTAAATTTTATTCTTAGTGATGTGTTTTTATCAACAGAATAATAAAAAAATATTTGTTTTAAAATAAGTAAAATTTATCATCCAATAAAAAAGTATTCGATATAAGTAAATATTATTCCTAATGATGATAACTATGCGCTCGTTTTAAAATTTTATTAATTTTATAAGGTAAATATATGGTGAGAAGTAAATTGCCTACAAATTTATTAAACTATTTTATTAAAAATAATATCATATATTGAAAGATTTTTTTGTTTGATGAATTGATGTCACATAGAATTTGTAGCCAAATAAAAATAAAACTAATTTTAAAAATGATGTGAATAACACGTTACTTTATATTTAAAATAAAGTTGGTATAATGGGGCCTGGTCTCTATGCTTTTGATTTAAAAAATGATGTGCATACCATGTCACATCAAGCCTAATCTCTATGGTTTTGATTTGGAATCGTTACTATTTTGAAAGGGTCCTGCATATATAATGGGGTGATCTTCTCTCTGTATTAGTATTACAATTAAAGACTTTTCAGAGTTGAATCTTATAATATTCAGTCCACTGCCGGTTTTTAGACAAATTAATAATAATTATGATAAAACAGAGAAGGACATGGTCATCTCCTATTTATCCAATGAAGAGGATAATTATCTCTCGCAAGAAATGTACATAAAATCAATGATCTACGTAATATTTGCCATGTGATATTTGAAAATAGTTCTACTGCGACCTGCTAAGAACTATTGTCATTGTTGTTTAAAACTCTAATCCCACTTTCTAAAACAAAATTAAGCTAGAAACATTGTATCTAATTAATGAATAAGATATCCAAATCCTAGCCGCAGAATATTTAATTTGGAAGAGTAATTAATTAAGTGAAGTGAACTATCGTATTTATTAACTTTAAATCTTTACTTTATTAGTTAATATAAGATAATTCAATAAGTATTTAACAAAAGAAAACCTTAATTTATTGTTTAAAATTTCACTTTCATTCTATAATACACTATTTCGGAATTATATATTATTTTGAATGATGGGAAATTTAGAATAGTTTATTACAAAAACTAGAATGAAAAGATATTAGGCAATTGGCTTCTTTTTTTTTTTTTTTTTTTTTTCAAATTTCAAAGATTAAAAGGGTGATTATATATGAATAAGCTATAAACTAGATCATAATTGGATTTAACTTGTTCCGAAAGTAAAGTGTCTGAAATGAATTGATGCATTATAGACCTGTGAACTATAAATTTATCAATATGTATTTTATATAAGAGTCGGACTTGTGAGATGTATGGATGGAGATTATGAAATCTATCCCACATTCTCGATGAAGGTGAAGATGCGATATCCTAAAGTGGAGGGGAGATTATTTTGACAATATTTAGCACCGCTAACGATGAGTCTGGAATAAGTTATAAACTTAAGAAACATGTTATAAATTTTTGGTGACAAAATCGTGATAAGATTGTCTAAAATGAATAATATCTACTTAGTGTTTGGTTAAAATAATTACGTCTTTGGTACTATTATATATTTACTTAATTGTTTGGCCAATTGTTACATTTCACATTTATGGATGTTATTAATGCTTCGGTCAATGAAATTTATAGTTAATACATGCTACCTGCCTAACTTAGAAACCAAAGATGATCACGACTTCTTAGACGTAAGCATGTGAAGAAATGTTTTATTAATTGTCAATTTTTACGCCCATAGTAGTTGGAGAATGAATCCTGGCGGAAATTAATTGAAAGAGATAAGACTTGGCAAGTCTTGGTGAATTGGTTTGATCGAGTAAGGAAAACAAGGACTAGTTCAATAAATCCCATCTATAAATAAAATAGCTTGCCTTGCAACTTTCTTCACCCATTACCAAAGCAATAATACGTGAAGAGTAGAAAGAGCCTAAAGCTAATTAAACACAATGAAAAGTGTTCAAGTCCTCTCGGCCTTTGCTCTTTTGGCTTTGGCTTCGACATTTGTCTCTGCCTCTGACCCTAGTCCTCTTCAGGACATCTGTGTTGCCAACAATAACCTCAAGGATGGAGGTATATGCTCTTTCTGCGTAATAAAAAATTCTCTTTTTACTCTGCTTTCGTACACAACGCATAGAATAGACAGAGCTCCAGATTGTCTTAAACTCTTTTTGTGCTCGATTATTACTTTCTGAACTTAGTTCTGTTTTCAACTCGTCTTTCTTTCAATTAATAGTGTAAACTTGTGGTATATATGTGTTAAGCTTTATTACAAGCAACTATCTTTCTACTAGATAGTACATTCTTACATTTGCATGGCATGACTTTATTTGACTTATTCATGACTCTTAATTCTATCGTGCAGTGTTTGTGAATGGGAAGTTCTGCATGGACCCCAAACTTGCCAAACCAGAAGATTTCTTCTTTTCAGGGCTAGACAAGCCTGGAGACACAGGAAATCAACTTGGTTTTAAAGTCACTACTGTGAATGTTGAACAAATAGCAGG
>JAXCLQ010000006.1:10229024-10240790 GCA_035584115.1 Cedrela odorata | reverse complement strand
TTTAACTATTTAATATAATTATTTTTAGTTAACTAATTATTTTAAATAATTAATTATTATATTAGTTTAATTATATATAATAATAATTTATAATTGTAATATAAAACTTTATTAGAATTATTAACATAATATTATTTTATTTTATTTTATTTTCAAAATGATTTATAATTATTAATGTTTATTGTTATAAATTTAACAGTATTTTATTAAATTATAGTTAATATTTTATAAATATTATTAAAAATTAAATATACTCTTAATAAATCAGACAAATATGTAATTGAACATATAAATTTTTAATAAAAAAATGTATTTAAAAAATAAAATATTTTTTAATATTTATAAAATATTTATTTAATCAATAAATATATTTATATAGTATAAGTTTAAATATTTAGTACTAAATGATCTATTAAATTTAGTAAATGTGAAAATTAATTAAAAATTTTAATTTATTAATAAATATCAATAAATTTAAAAATATAAAATATATTTGTTCAAATAAAAGAATTTATTTGCATTAATAATTCTATGGTACAACCAATCAATGAAAAACTTTTTCATTTTCTTTCTTTTCTCATTTCCCCTTTTTTTTCAATGCTTCAAAATAAACAGAGCTTTAGGTGTGTTTGGTTAGAGAAAAAGAGGGAGAACAGAAAAGAATTCTCAAAAAAATAAAAATTATTTTGGTTGGTTGTAAATTTTGTGTTCAGTTAAAGGAGAGGAGGGAGAACCGAAAAGAATTCTAAAAAAAAAAAAACAAAAATTATTTTGTTTAGTTGAAAGAACGATGAAGAAACACCAATCCTTATTCCCCAAGCGGGAATGATGATTCTCTCACAAAGGTCATTAATCATGATCCTCCAAAATAATTAAAATTTTAATTTTATTCTTCATTTATGTATTTTATTATAATTAATTTAATATAATTATTTTAGTTATATATAATAATTTGTATAATATTACTTAAAATTAAAAAAATAATTTATAATTATTAACATAATATTATTTTATATGTATATTAATTTATAATTTTATTTTATAACTTTATACTTATCGTAATTTATACAATTAGTCATATTTATTTCATAATTTTAATTTTTTTTATAAAAAATAGTTATAGATGTAATTATATTTTATTTTTTTAATTAACAAATATATTTACATAGTATAAGTTTAAATATTTGTTACTAAATTATCTATTAAATTTATAAGATTTAATTATTTTATATTTAAAATAAAATTTTGAAGTTAATTTAATTTATTTTTTTTAATTATGAAGTGCATAAATTATTTTAATAAAAATAAGTATTTTTGTCCAAACAAAAATAATGAATTAATATAACATGTGTTTATATTTAAGAATATTAACAAAATATATTTATTAAATAATTAATTAATATTAACTTATATTTATATTTAAGAATATTAACAAAATATATTTACTAAATATTTATTATAATAATTATTTTCAAAGAAATACAATTAAAATTTTTAAATAAAAGTAAGAAATAATTGAAAATTTAATTTATTAATAAATATTAATAAATTTAGAAGTAAATTATATTTTTGTCTAAGAAAAAAAAATAAATTTCTTTCTATTAATGATTGCAATCAAATAATGAAAATTTTGTTTTGTTTTTCTTTCTTCTTTTTATTTATTTATTTATTTTTTTCAAAACAAACACGCCCTTAAATCAAAATTAGGAATATATATTTAATACAAATGAAAAAATTACTTTAAAAAATTAATTTCTTACCTGCATGTTATTACTTCTTATTTAATTCTTGATAACTCGTATTGTAACAAAATCCACTCTTTTTTAGTATTAACAATCAAATAATTAATATATATATATATATATATTTTAAAATTTTAACATTAGCCAAATTGTATCACTAGAAGAGAGTTATAATCAATATGAAACAATAGTTTTACATTTCTAATTCTTAAAATAATATATATTAATATAAAAAATAAAAATAAAAGAAAATTTGATTCTTACCTGGATTTTTTTTTATTATTAAATGTGTCAATTTTTAGGCTCAAAATTATTTTTAATCAATCCTAAAAGTTTTATTTAATTTTAGTTAAAAGAACAATAACTTGGACTAAAATACTTTTTTCGTTGAATATCTAAATAATTTGTTGAAAATCTTGACAATTTCTTTAGATTTTTGGACGATTCTTGAATAAATTGTTAACATTTTTTATGAATTGTCCAAAAATTTAAACAAAGTGTCGGAATTTTCAATAAATTATTTTGATTTTGGACAAATTATTGAGATTTCTTAATAATTTGTAAAATTTTAGGGTGTTGAAAAAATGTATTAGATTTTGGATGCTCTTTCAACAAAGCTTGGATAATAATAACTATATAAAATTTTCAATTAGCTACAAAGAGTAATTATATAAAAATTTATGATTAGTTAAATTTGATGGAATTAGGATTAATATATTAATAATTAAATAAAGAAAAAAAATTATTGTGAAAAATTATATAGATTGATATTAAACTTTAATTTTTTTTTTTTTTTTAGGGAGATGTCGATGTCAAATTCGTCACAAATCTTTTGCAAGTGATTTGGCGTTGCTTCTAGTAAAAGAACAATTTCTAGTATATCCTTCATTTATCCTTTCTATATGCCGTAATGCCGTGTTTGGACTTTTATCACTTTATCTAATTTTGACTTTACAATTGGCCTACTAACATCTGGGTCCCAACTTTAACAATTTTACAACATGTAGATACACTTTGTCCATCTATAATAAATAGGTCCATAATTGTCCATTTATAACAATTTTACAACTGTAATGACTGAAGTACCCTTAATTGTCAAGTTACATTATGTAAGACTGCTATTATTAAAATTCAATAATATTAATGGTAATTTTATCATTTCAACCAGAGATAGGGACCAATTTGTCACAAATGGAAAACGATATCACTTTTTTGAAAATATTATAATATAGGGACCGAGATGTTATTATCTCCTTAACAATCTCACCGTCTCATTGAATTCCTACCCTCTACAACCAACACCACATTCTGTCCACTCATCACAACCAAGCACAGTCTTCTCTATGGCTTTTCACCCAAACTCAAGGCTAAAATAGACCTTTCTTCCCTGCTAAACGAGGGTAATATCGTCGTATTTAGCCAAGGTAATAGTAATGAAAGCGGATGTAGATTATTTTGACCAACTGAGTAGAACGTTTGGTGTAACGACCTCAATGCACCTAACACGTGGCACTCACTTTATTTGTTGATTGATAAAAAACAAACAGTCACATTCTTTCTAAATTGCTGTTGTAGCCCCTAATAGTTCTAATATTTATATTTTTACCCAATATTTATTTATTTTAGTGGTTAATTACTATTTTTGGAAAAATCATGTTTCTGCCCCCACCTCAAAATTATTATCATCTCTGGACATTTTTGAGGAAGGAAGAAGCATCTTGAAAATTCCATGTCAACATTTTCTTTATATTTGTAATTTGTGGAAGAGTATGTGAAAATGTTTTGGATCAAAATTTTATTTATATTATTAAAGGATTTTCTTTAAATAAAAATATTAAAAAATTCAACCACATCAAAAAAATAGGAGGGCTTCATATTCGTAAATTGATGTGACAAAAAACTATAGTTAAATAATATTATAAGTGATTTCTAATTAATTTTACAATTATAATTGTATTAAAATGAAAAGCAATTAAAAGGAGGATTGAATTTTTAATTTGACAATATTTATTTTATTAGCATACATTTTGTTTTTATCATTTTCTTAAATAAGGAGGTAATTTACTTTCAAATTTAAATAGATAATTATTTATGTCATTAAAAGATATTAATGTAATTATTATTTGAGTTTTATGATTTTAGTAATTTTTATTTTTTAAAATAGTCGAGTATCATAGTATTTATATGAACAATCATAACATGAAGATTTGAAAAGCATAAATTATTATATTAATGTTATAATAATATTAACTCAATTTGATCAAGTAATATCATTATAGTTAATTTCATGTAGCGTTTTTATAATAATATTTTAAATATTTAATAATTTAAACTAATATAACTATATAAAGTAATATTGGAGATATATACTTTTTATTCAAAAATTAACGATAATAAATAATATAATTACATAAAAATTATATTATAATAGCATATCAAGTCATATTCAAGAATATTTATGAATAGTTTATATTGACAGTACTATTCAAAATATGTAGCGAAAAGGAAGTCTTTCCTAATAATTGCTAATATTTTCTTACGTGTCAAAATGATAATATGGTAAACTATAAGTATTAAATAATAATAAATAAACGTATTAGGGCTTGAATGAAAAATGTCAATCTATCTACTGTTGCCTTTTCTAGTCACTCTTATAAATCTCTTTCTAAGTGACAGAACGCGGAATCTCGCTCCTCCACAATCATTGAGAACGGGATTAAAATCCGAACTGGATCCGAAATTCGATTACCCGGGTCGAACCAATGTTCGGAGACTGCTCTTTCTGTCCGTGTTTCGGAAACCGGAGCTCCGCCGTCCAGGCCGACGTGGACCTTGACCCGGTTCTGCTGGTATCGGGTATGGGAGGCTCCGTTCTGCATGCGAAGGGAAAAAAGCGCGGGTTTGAGTCTCGGGTTTGGGTCCGGATTTTACTTGCTGATTTGGAGTTTAAGAGGAAGCTATGGTCTCTCTATAATCCGAAGACAGGTGTGTGTGTGTGTGATAGTATTTTACCACTAATAGCGCTTACAAATGGCTAAAAAAGCACTTTTTTTTTGTTTTGTTGTCAAATTTGTATGTTTTTATTGAAGTTGATAAATATGCTCTATTGGATTAAAAAAAATTGCTTAGGAAAGTACTTTCAGACACACCCTTATTTTCTTGATTTTTACAAATGCAATGGTTATTCACTGGTCAGTTGAAGGGAAATTTTTTAAAATGACCTTTTATTTTGGACCTCATTTACGAACATAACATGTTTTAATTCAATCTTATGAAGATGGCCGATTTTGTTTGTTTTTGGACAATTTTACCCCGTTTGACTACTTCTAATTCAACAAAAACTTCGAAATCGAGTGCGTAGTGAGCGCCCTGGAGCGTGACACTGTTCATTGTGAACGGTCACCAGTGTGTCGCTGTGCACAACGTACTGTTCATCATAATTATCATGAGCGATGAACGGGCCACGCTCGTGGGTTTATCACGAGCTCGGCTCCGTGCTCTCGCATACGGTTCATCATATTTGGTTATATGGGGCAAAGTTGTAAAAAAATAATGAAAGGGTTCATTTTGGTAACATAGAATTGAAAGTGGATATTTACGTAAATAGGGTCTAAAATATGGTCATTTTGGGAATTTTTCCTTGGTTCAATTTGCCGCTTGGTTGCTGAAAATGTGAAAACAGTTGCTAGAATGAAATAGGGGAAAGAAAAAAAGAAAAGAAGAAAAGCTTGAATCTTGGGATTGTCATAGTAAAAATCTCTAGGAGACAAAAACCTTGTATCATTTTGTGTTTATTTCTTGAGTTCATTTTTTTCAATTGCCAAAAAATAGCCACTAGGTTCCCTATTGTTAAACTTGATTTTAATTCTAATCTGTGCCCCATTACTTTGTAGCTTAAGTAATTCACTAACATGTTATCAAAGTGAAGTAAAAAATCTCATGTTTGAACCCTCACGTTTTTATCTCAATCAGTTGATTTCTTGGTTTCAGTCCCATCAGATCCCCACCTTTGGTGATCATGCTGGAAACTCATTGGATCCATGTGTATGGGGAACTTCACTTTAATGCTAATGTTGTGGCCATAGTAGCTTAAATTTTTTGGTTAAGTGAAGATTTTGAAATCTTTTACGGGTATTCACAATTATTACAACGTTAACACCATAATTGTTGGGAAAAATCCGTGTCATTCATGAAATTCACACGTACTTCCACATTTTCAACTTTTAGTTTGAAATCATTTTGAACTCTGATTATCTGTCCTCTGGTTTTCTCTCATTTTATTCTTGAAGTTTCTGAAAAATAGTTTCAACATTTTGTTTTCTGGTCGTTACCGAAGTTTGGTTTTTTTATTGATGGTCATGCCAGATTTTCCCAGTAAGCACTGACCCTTTTTTTTTTTTTTTAGCTTTAATCATTCATGTGTTGAGTTTGGTTGTAGTAGTATTAGTCATTTTGGTAGCTGTAATAAGTAGCTTTGTTTTCAACTATTTGGAATATGGTAAGGCTATCTACAAATATTTTAGTTTTCCTTTTCCTTATCATATTTGATTGGTAGAATCTTAATTTTGTTTGGTTAGATTAGTCTCCCTGAAGTTATTTCTTGGAACACAAACATTTGCACTGAAGTTTGTGTCTTTCTGTTTTTCAGGTTATACAGAATCTCTGGATGATGACACCGAAATCGTAGTCCCTGATGATGATTATGGGCTCTATGCAATTGATATCTTAGATCCCTCATTTGTAAGGCCTAAGTTTTCTCCCACACATGTTCATGGTACCAAGTTAAATCTAGTGAATGTGATAACTGATTCTGTAACTATGCACCTTTTTCCTTTTTTTTCCTTGAAATGTCATAACAATCATGTAGTTGAGAAAGATAGATAATCACTTAATTTAAGACCATCTAAGTCTGTTGTAGAGTCCAGTGGAGGTAGTCATCGCTGGACATGGATTCTAGGTCTACATTTTGGTTGGAGATGAACAAATGAGTAGGAGTATAATGAGTGTAGACATGACTTTGTCAGTTTAGCATCTTAAGACTAAATGTGAATCCTAGTGATGTTCTTTAACTATCATAACATTCATAATTTAGAGAACATCACATTCGTGAACTTGACTTATGATAACAGTTGTTGTTATCATTCAAATTTTTGCTAGCCTGATTCATTTCTGCGACAAGAATTGGTTATGGAACTCTTCTGTAGTATTAGAGTTGTCTAAACCAAAAGTACTTGAGGAAAATGAAAAAGAAAAAAGAAACAAACAAACAAGGCATTGAGACTGCGCCAATTCCTTTACTTAGTAAATGAAAATTTTTCATTGCTTATTATTGTTGCACAAATTAATGGTTGTGCAATTCCACCTTATATAGCAAGTTGATGTCACTTGTCTTACTTCTTCTTTGGGTGTTGGGTCAGCATTTATCATTGACAGATTATGATTTGAATTTGGTATGACAATTTGATGATGATGTCTAAAGTTCCATATTTTTTCCATTCTAGTTGTTGATCTGATAAAAGACATACTTGATTCTAGGTCCAAATGGTTATCACTGTTATGACATTGCTTCTTTCCAGTCTACAATAGCTAATCCTCAGGTTATCTGGTAGTTGCATCATATTTGGCTTTTAAGGTGATGACATGGCTCACTTTTTGTGTCCATCTAATAGACATACCATTATATGTGGCCTTTTCCATTGGCAATATAACACAATTATTGTTTTCTGCATTGTTAGAAAATTTCTATTCGCACCTGATTCCCGGAATCATACACCACAGAAAGAAAAATGAAATATAGTCAATCATATTCAACTTTATAGTTTGAGTTATAGAATGCTCCATTTATCCTTGCAACACTATACTTGACATTTCTTATTTTTCTTTGCAATTTCCCATCCCTGAAACAAGATATTATTGTCTCTTATTTAAATCTAATAGCATTTCTTGGTGTTTCAGGTGTTAAAACTTATACATTTTACGGAAGTATATCATTTTCATGATATGATAGATATGCTAGTTGGGTGTGGTTACGAAAAGGGAACAACATTATTTGGATATGGTTATGATTTCCGGCAAAGCACTAGGTATTCATTTTCAAACTTTCCTCTGTATAAACATCCAAATATTGCAACAGTACTTAATAACTGAAAATTACCATAATGTCGCTTGCTTTAGTATATTGATTGTCATGATTGATCTATTGTGTTAGGATGGATAAGTTAATGGAAGGTCTTAAAGTCAAGTTGGAAACTACGTACAAAGCTTCGGGGCATAGAAAAGTTACCATAATTTCGCATTCAATGGGTGGGCTGCTAGTGTTGTGTTTCATGTCACTCTATAAAGATGTGAGTATATTTTCTCTTGGTGACTAGTACGTTACCAAAACTCATGGAATTATGTGGGAAACTTTCAACTTCTCTTACTCAAAATAGGCATGATGGTAATTTACATCATTCATTGGTAGGTGTTTACAAAGTTTGTGAGTAAGTGGGTTACCATCGCCTCTCCCTTTCAAGGTACCCTTTACATAATGCTTTTTGTAATTATAAAAAGGTGCTTTCTCTCTCTCTCTCTCTATATATATATATACATATAAATGTTTATAAATAAAGGATGAGATAATGATGGCCTTTGGATTGATCCAATTGCTATTAGTTCATTGTCTTTTGTGTAGACATTATCTTGTTAACTAATATCATTAAATTTATTTGATAAAAGACAATGAATTGAGAGCCATTTGATCAATTACAGTTGCTATCATTACATCATCCTCATTTTAAAAGAATAAGGACATCCTTATTAGTGAAGAACTATATCTATATGGGACAGGATTCGTTGTACCACATCTTTTACACAAATTTCAACCGTTGGATTGATGCACTTTCAGTGGTTGAAATTAAATGTCACATGTGTAATCAATGCATAATTACTGTATGGTAATTAGTGCACATGTGCAATGCAATCTCAATCATTCAATGTAGATCAATCCAATGGTCTATAAATGGTATAAGAATTTGTGTAAAAAATAAGAGCACCCTATATATATATATATATATATATTTTTTTTTTTTTCTATATCTGTGCGTGCACGTGTGTGGGTGGGGTGGTTTGTTTGTGAATTAAGCTATAAAACAAGCAGCGCAAGAATTGAAAACATGATCCAAAATTTATGTAACTAGAGTGCAAATCAAAGAATTAGGAAGAGGACCAAAAGGGGAACCCTCTATTCGGAACAAAAGACCAGCAGCAGCTTTATAAAAGTTCAAGTGATCCAAAATATATAAAATTAGAATTAGGCCTTTATGTGCAAATCTAAAACACATTTACTCAACAAGAATCTCCTTGCAATATTTAGAACTAATAAAATAATTTCATATTTCAAACTCACCCCCTCTTTGCCCCCTTTATTGTTCTGTAGAAATACCTTGCATGAATATCTGTCTGAAATATGTTTGACAGGTGCACCGGGATGTATCAATGATTCTCTCCTAACTGGCTTGCAGTTTGTTGAAGGCATAGCAAGCTTCTTTTTTGTATCAAGGTGGACTATGCATCAACTGGTAATCTTTCAATTTTAATTATGTGGCTTGGTGCAGAAGATGCTACACTTCCAAATTAGAAGATATATAAAACAGTGCAAAAAGATTTATAGTCATGATCAAATAATTCTCTCCTTTCTGGTGCAAAACGATTTATAGTCATCATCAATGATTCTCTCCTTTCTGGTGTTCAAATCGATAATCAATTGCTTGTACAGCATATCATGTTTTTGTATGATAAATGATCTGTGTCTGCATGCTCAAAGGATGTGACTTATTTTCAGAATCTGAGTTTAGGGCACAGGAAAATTGTAAGGTTATATTCCTGAAGTGCAATATATAACTCATTTATAAGTTATATTTATCTGTTTCATGCATAGTTGGTTGAATGCCCGTCAATCTACGAGATGATGACAAATACAGATTTCAAGTGGGAAAAGCAACCAAAGATTGAGGTTTGGCGAAAGCAATCTAATGATGGAGAATCTTCTGTTAAACTGGAGTCATATGGTCCAGTTGAAAGTATTAGTCTATTTGAAGAAGCACTGAGGAATAACGAGGTACAACTGTCAGTTTTTATATAGTTTTAAAACATTTGAAATTATTGTTGTGAGGTTCATCATCTTGTGTGTTGAAAGTAACTGTGTCTTGTGAAAAATGGTATTTTAATCTTGTTCAAGATATGCTGTGACTTTTTTTCATTTGGATAAATGTCAGAATATCTTATTTTTATTATTCAGATAATAATGTCTTGGAATAAGTTTTAAGTCAAAAAAACAAAGAATCAAAAAAATCTTAATGACTTAGTTTATGTTCTATGTAGATGTCCGGCATAAAAACGAACAACCTCTTACTCCTATGTTAACTGGTGCTTCGAATGCTTATTGCAGTTATAAACCTGTTTTTTTTAATTCTTTTTGCTACATTTTTGTTTACATTTTAATTTTAACTGATTGCAGCTAAATTATGGTGGGAATACTATAGCTCTACCCTTCAACTTTTCAATTTTTGATTGGGCTGCTGGCACTCACCAAATTATCAACAATGCTCAATTACCTGATGGGATAAGCTACTATAACATTTATGGAACATCTTTTGACACACCTTTTGATGTTTGGTAAGCAACAGAACCTCTTGAAGAAATAGCATCAGAATTTGTTTTTATAAATATTAAATAAATGTAAATCAATCCCTTTTCCAACTTGACGTAAGCAAGATTCAAACTCCAGACCTCTTGTTCCACTTCAAGAAGTTTTACTAGTTGAACCATCTAGCACTAGAAATGTTGGGCATGTAAAGATTCTTCTGACCCAATAAATCTAAGGTCAAACTTCACTTAGTATATCAGAAACAAAGCTTGTCATATACTGAAACACAAAATAGACATTTACCTATGACATGAGATGGATGAGAAAAGTACAAATGGGAACCTTAAATGATTACCATAGTTAAAGATATGGACTTGAATAAAAAATTACATTAAATTACCTTAGATTTTGATGATGAAACATGATTATCTTGTCCATTGGACTTTATACGATTAAACTTGCTTTTGAGGGTATATATGTGGATAGTCCTCTGATCAAATTTTTGTAATCCATACAATACTAAGGGTGCATTTGGGAGGGCCTCCAGTTCATTTGCTTCCTGCCAAACCCCTGAAAACACTTTCTGGGAAAGTCCTTATTTCCCTGTAAAGCCTTTTATTTATTTATTTTTATTTTTTACACTGCAAATAGGTAAGAAAGCAATTTTGGTTGTCTATAAGCACTTTTGACAGTGCTGAAAGCTCCCTAATGCTATCTTGGATCGTGATTTGATCTTTCCTATTAAAAACTAACTATACTAATTTGGGTCTGAGTTGTTACGTACTGAGTTAGTGAATGATTTTTGTTTCTCACTACATATATGACAAAGACAATGATATGCTCGCACAAAAATAAATAAAAATAGGGAAAATGATAAGGAAAGATAGAATAGTACATGTTCTTCTATGTTTATCCCTCTCATGTTTAAAGGGAATTCTCCATCATTTCTTTGTTTGTTTAGATAATTATCATGCCACTTGATTCCTTTTCGAATTACGCTTTACGTAAAACAAAATTTGTTTTGTTTGGTAATCGAACCATATCTAATGTTTATCTTTAATGTAGTTATGGTTCGGAGACACAACCGATTGAGGACTTGTCGGAAATATGCCACACAATGGTGAGTAATACAATTTGTATCATGAATCTATAATATATTATGAAGTCCAGCTACAAGTAGGTGCTCTTACACTCTCCATGTGTAAGCCATCTCGCGTACCACACACGCCACTTCATCCTTTTGTTCATAATTAGATGATCCAACTGTCAAAGTTTATGTGAAAAATATATTCACTTGGGACCCGCTCTCGCTGGTTGAAAGTGAGGAAAACTTGGGTCAGATTTCTGATTGATGAGCAAGGTCCTTTTCTCATCAATGTTTGCGATCTCTCCACGTGA
>JAXCLQ010000006.1:10209209-10225610 GCA_035584115.1 Cedrela odorata | reverse complement strand
ATAATGACAGAACCAACGTGAGAAATATGCAATCCTTTACCATTTCCAACCACAAGCTTTTCTGATCAAGTGAGTTTGCCTTAGATATTCATATTGCTAATGTTGTTAGTCAGATGTTGAGTTGCACTACTATCTAACTATCACCTTTCATCAATTGTAGTGCCTTCTCCCTAAGCATTAGAGATGTAAGCTGCTTTATTAGTTTGATTAGGTACTCGAGAGTAGCCTTAAGTTTGTACTTGTGTTGGTTGAGAGTTGTTATATTAATAAGGAAAGCTTTGTAACTGAGGAACACAGTTCTTGTTGAACCTATGAAAGTAAATATTTTTTGTATGATGAAGTTTATTGCAAATCTGACACAAAGGACATAAGCTTTATCTTTCGTTACATCAAGATTTAGCAATTTGACTTTTTCTTCCTCCGTAATTTCCTTTTCCTATGCCATCAGCAAACTGACTAAAACTAGTATTATATTCTTATTGTCCATTTTCTTTCTTCTAAACATTCTTGGTTTGAGAGTAATTAGTAGCAAACACTCATTGATTCACATTAGTATTGATTGAATTCTGTTGTTAAATCCTGCTTTCATAAGTTAGCAATATCGAGTAGACTTCATGAAGACTTATACCTTCATTTTTTCCAGTTAAAAGCATTACAATAGAATTATACTCAGCTTCTAATCCTCCAAGCAATTACAAGATAAAGTCATCATAGTAAAAGGAAATTCTGCAGCAACTAGATTATCTGAGATGTTTTTCATCTTTAAAAAGTAATCAGTCATGGTTAATCTTTCTTTCTCTAGTGATTGAAGTTGAAACCTGAGTTGAAGTACTTTAGCTTTTGATTAAGATCCAAACTATTTAGCAAGTGCTTTCCAAACTTTATTGGAAGTTTTACTGCTAAGAATAAGATTAACAATTGTTTCAATCATGGATGACAGCAGCCAATCAAGAAGAAGTTGATCTTGGCATTTCCACATTGTGAGTTCTAGATTTTCCATTGGCAAACCTTCAACATTTCCCGATCTGAACCTTGAAGGACAAATATGGTCTTCATTGATGAAATTTTCGAGTTCATTCCCTTTGATTGATCGAAGAACCTGTGATTTCCATGTTATGTAGTTTGTTCCATCAAGCTTAACAGAACTACAAATAAAAATGATGTGTTTAAGATTGATATGTTGGCATGAGCCATTTTATGCTTTGAAACCAAGTTAGAAAGCTTAAAGAATAGTGTATGTTAAGCAAGAAAATGTGAGAAAATGTAAGAAAGCACAAGAACCAGTAAGAGAGAATTTCTAAGAAATCTTGCTATTATTGTTGTATCATTACTAAAAATGAGAACTTTATAGAATATATACATAAGTAGAAGAATCTAGATTAACTATCTAAATCTTCATTTACAAGCAACAATTACTGGACAGCTAAGAAATTAACAAACTATCTAATTTTACATAAAATAAATGCCAGCTCAAACTTCTTCCATCTAGCCTACAACTTGCTATAACTGAATACCACAATAGATTTGTTGATGCTGCACTTAATTAGTTTTACAGCCATTGCATTCCATTACTACAATATGTTCTGTTGAATTGAGCTACTACATTCGCTACAATAAATGAGTAGTTATACCACTTGTGTTACATGTGGTAAATTTAAATTGACCACGTATCATTTGCTTGCAATCAATTAAGAAGTTGTAGAAAATCATTATAATTTACTATTGCATTGAATAAGTTCTTAATGATGAAGAAGCAAGTTGTTAAAACTATTATGCACAACGTGTTACCTATACTATGAATAATTTTTTTAACTATACAATTTACCATGCGATAATTGCACATTATTGATATTCGCTAATTTACTACAACAAATTATAAGTAGTAATTATGATTGCTAGCAAGTTGAAATTAAAATATTGATAATATGATATTTTAAGAAAAGTTTATACAGTCTAACTATTAAATACTTTAACAATTGCAAAATTTATCAAAAATAGACAAGACTAATATTCAGTTACAAAGTTGATGTTCCTACTTGCAGTATCAACCCAAGAAGTGTAAAATTTCATAATCTTCTTGTACTTCAATGTCTTAAGGAGATGAATTTCACAATAGAGTCTCTCGATATCTTTGGGGCTTTGCAAAAATCATAAAGTTTGACCTGGTTCCAAGCAACCTCGATCCCTTCATACTCATCAAATGCTCTACACCTGCTTTCAGTAAATAACTAGTTTCTCTCCAATTACTAAATTAACATCCACCACAAATAAAATACGTGGTTATTTAATCAAAATATCAACTCATTTTTACTACGTACTATTGCATGTGGTAAATGAGACTATTATTTACCACATACATCTGATTATTATCTATAATAAATTTTAACAACTTGTAAATATTGCAAGTTGTCAATAACAAAAGATATTAACCACATAAATACACATGTTGTCTATAATAAAATTTAACAACTATTAAAAATTGCAAGTTGTCAATAATAAAAGATATTAACCACGTACATATGCATGTTGTCTATAATAAATTTTAACAACTTGTAAAAATTGCTAGTTGTCAATAACAAAAGATACTAACTACATACAAATACATGTTGCATACCATAAATTTTAACCATTTGCAAGAAAATGCAAGTGGTAAATAACAATATTTTTAAAAAGGAGCAATTGTGAGTGGTGCTTGATCAAATCTCAATTAATCGATAACTTACACATGTTGCCAGTTATAATTACCAATTTTAATCTCTCACATAGAGAGTATGTGGTCATACTATTTATCGTTGTTAATAGTATAATTTGTTGTAGTGATTGCTATGTTTTCACATGCAACAACTGCATTCTTCAGTTTCCCTCACACTTTTGTTTAAGCCTTTTTTACTGTTATTTTATTCTCCCTTCTCTTATATAGATAATATATCTCTATAAGAGTAAACTCTTGGAGATTACTTTTTTTTAAAAAAAAAATTAATTTTGAATGACCGATTGTAAACATTAAATTAAATAGATTTTGAATGACCAAATTTGAATTTATATCTTATAAAAAACAAGGGACTTTCCAAGACTTGACTCTTATTAAAAACAAGGGACCTTCGAGGGGTTGAATCTTGTCAACGAAGTCATGGATTACCAAAATTTAAGAGTTAAAGTAGCCATTAATAACATATAAGAATGTTTGTAATAAGCCCTCAGTTAAGAATTATTTAAAGTTAAGTGATAAAATAGCCCTTAATAATCTCTAATTAAAAGTTGTAGTAGTTAGTCCTCAGCTAAAGGTTATTGAAAGTTTAGAGGTAAAGCATCCTTTAGTAACCATTTTGATCTACCAGCAATATTAGCTTAGAAGGACAACCTTATAAAGGCATTAATTAATGTCTATGAAAAGTATTTCTTTTATTTCTATTTAATACTTTAATTTGTTTATAAATCACAAAAGTATGTTATCATCAACATATTGTATTATAATAATTAGCTCTTGACGATAGTTTTTGATCACTTAGACTCAAAGCTTGAAGGCTTATCAAAATTCATAACGGGCGGGAAAGTTAGTTTATTCTTACTTCTTACTTTTTTTCAAGGTGGCTAATTTTATTTTGAAATGCATTATTGATTTACAATAAGTTAATTTCAAAACATATAACTTCATTCAACATGTCGCCGCTCAATGTTATTACCAAATTTACATTATTCTAACAATTTTTTGCCATATGAACTTTATTAAGCTTTCAATTTACACATTCCGAGCTTCTCTATCATAGTTGAAAGAGTTGTTTCATGTAGTAAATTTTTTAGTCTTACGCTTAAAATTATTCTAAGCCTCTGAAAAATAACAAAGAGCTCTTACATATATGTAGAAGGACCTAAACTGTGGTAAGAAATCCTTGTCAATCCTCCCGTTGTTACCGTTGAGAAAAAAATTCACAGAGGTTATTTTCAATATCAATTCTATATATTATCTTGAACATTTTTGACGGAGTTCTTAAATACGATAGAGAATTAGCATTCGCTGATAGGATGTTACTTTTTGTTGTATTCTCAGGCCTTCATCTTTATTGCTAGACCTGGCAAGCCAGTTCCTTAAGGTAGGAGATACGATTCGTGAAGTCGCCATTGTCATGCTATAACGAAACACCTTTCATTCACTTTCTTGTATAGCAAGATTCTATAACTACTTATCCGAACTTTGCCCCAAAAAGTCTAGCAACTAACTACAAAATAAAAAAGTAATAATAATAATAATAAATATTATTATTATTTAAATAATGTATTTTTGAACGAATTACATTGAAAGATTTATTTTAACAAATCACACAGTAATTAAATACAAAAAAGACAACTAATTTTAATGCGGTTTAGATTTCTTAATCCTACTTTTTCGAGGCCACGTCTAAAGAAATCCTTTTGACTTAATTTAGCAAAATTCATAAATTCTCATACTATGTGTCATTGAGCTCCCTTTAATAAGCACAAATTCTTCTTTCGAAGAATAAAAATATCTTAACCACATTTAAAATAACACTCTCTAAGTTTATGAAATTAGAAATTATAAACTAATAATTTCTACCAAGTTGTTTTCACTTTTATGCACAAAAAAAAAAATAAATAAACGCATTAACAACTTGGAAAATAAAAACAATAAGAGGGAAACAAAACCTCACAACCATCTATTTATCTTTTGCGTCCAAGAAGGTTACTGCACAATGAGAATAAAACACATATATATAAAACCCCTAAGCTTTGTTTAATGTGAGTTTTGGTTTATAATCCAACAACAAAAGATCTTCCCAAATATGAAAGATTCTTTTCAAAATAAAAGACTCGTTTTCTAATAATAATTATTTATTTTGAGTTGTAGAATTTCTACACAATGTTCCTAGTTATACTTGAAGTCCAACTTTGCCTAAATAACTAATAAACTTGGAATTCTTTAATGTGGGGATTAAAACATGGATGAACAGTAAAACATCTAGTTTTGTTGCAACAGAAATGAGCAACAAACAAAAATGTGTTTTCAGAAAATACCAATATTGTAAACCCTAATCTCCCACTTTGGCATTCTTTTGGCAAAACGTTTCATAATCATGTCTCAATTTGAAAATACACAACTCAAAAAACAAAAACAAATACAAGTGTAGTGAACTAACACTTTACTCATAAGTTAACATCATGAATTATTGAAACAAGTAATAATCATAAAAAAATGACAAAAAGATATCATCATGAATAATCATGTCATTTAAAATTACTTCTCCTCCTTAATATAAACTTACTCCCCCTCAATATAAATTACCCCTCAGTTTTCACATTACTCCCTCTCAATATAAATTACCCCTCAGTTTTCACATTACTCCCCCTCAACATATACTACTTCACATTTTTGCCACAAAAAAAAAAATGCCAAAGTAATCACATTAGGTAGTCAAATTAAATGTCCATAACAAAGTAAAGGATGTAAATGCACAAAAACAAACATTGATAAGCAAGAAGCTGGCATAAAACATAATACCCATGGGATGAAAATTAAAGATCAAATCAAGGTTATAAGCATTCAATATAAACACTGCCCAAGAATTCAAATATCTAATTATCTAGCAAACTGAAAAATAAATTCAAGTTTGTGAAAAATAGCAAAATGTCAATAATAATAAAAAAATATACCACCTCATAAAGAACAATCAATCTAATGAATAAGCATGAAGAGTCGCAAAGGTGTGGAATGAAGGGTTTTACACATCTTGGTAGAGCAAAAAGGTGGAACATTAGAAGTTTGAGGCTATGATGCTTGGACTGGTGCATCAGGAGCAGTAACTACAGGTTTTGCTAATACTGGAATGTTATCAGTAGGGGACTGTGATATTACAACAGAGGCAAAGGCAGGGATAACTGAAACAGATAGAACATGAGTTGTTGTAACAAATGGAACATGAGATACAGGTTGTGTATCTGGAGCACGAGTAGTAGGAGCTATTGTCGAAACTCGAGTAACTAGAAAGTACTCAATGTGAAGGAGACATTGTATAGTCTTAGCATGTTGCTCAAGAATAACCTCCTGTCTTGCATTAATTTTCTGAAGCTCAGTAGTCACAAATTCTCGCCATTTTGTATCTGCTACTGAGATAGGATGAGATGTGGAAGCAATTGAAGTGCATTGGGATTCCCTCTTAAGTGGTAAAGATATACAATCTTGAAGAAACTTCTTTGACATGCCCAAAAATCTCAGCGCAAGAGACAAACTTTCAGACTCAGCTTTGATATTATGTTAATCCAACAACAATTCATAAATAAATGACGAGAACGAGAGAGCATTCTCTATATGCTTACTACTTAAATGGGAGATTATAATAGAAAATACACATCGGTCCAAATCAAATGGATGTCCCTTACCGATTGTAAGTTTCTTTGACACCGTTGTATAGTGCAAAATAGGCAACCAATTTGTAATGGCAATTGAGTGCAATGTTGAGCACAAGGTTGTCATTAAGGAAGCTCGCATATTTATCTTAATAAGTCAAGTTCTAACAGACCTAGTGAGTTCCAAAGCCATTTCGTCGACTGAAATAGCTAGTGTGCTCGTCAAATTTAATTCATTAACATTATCACTTCTAAAGTATTTGTTATTCACAGATGGTGAAAAATCAAATAAATGGCCTCTTACATACACAATGTTATACCACGAAGACTCTAGCAAACTTATTTCCACAGATAAGTTCGTATAAAATTCATAAACAATTACGAGTACATATTATCCAGCCCAAGTAACACTCCCAAGTAAATTCTTTTTCACCAATAATTCCACAACACCACAATCTCTAAATTGTTTTAACTAACCTACCCTCTTATCGATAAGTTTCTTCCAATCACAATTGAACACAAATTTCGATTATCAGCAAATAGAATCTCTTTGAAAATGCATTGGAAACATTAAGTTGAGAGTGCGAGAATGCATATTTCCCTTTTCTTTTGTGTTGAATAGAAGTATAAGCCGCAAAGAGTTAGATTCTGACATGATATTAAAATCATTGTCTACATGAGGTTCGGATTCTATTAGAACAAGTGGTAGAGATGCTACATTGTCCTCTAGAATATAATCATCATCAGAATCTAAAACACCAAGTTTAGATAATGTTGTAGGCGGTGTATGCATATTACATCACTTCTTCATTTTCGCTTTTCGACTTTGTAAAGTTGAAATAGAAGCTTTAACTAGCCATGATGTAGTTTCAATTTCAAGAATTCTTTCTTCATTGGAATCAAACAGCATTATATTAAAGAGGGTCAGTATAATCCTTGATTCGTCGTTGGAGTGAGCAGTAGGATTAGACGTATTTTATGTGAAGACCATCTAGACACATCAACCGGTGGCAAAGAAGACTCACCGGCGATAGCTTTAAAAGTTTTGTCAATCTTGGATTTCAATGGGTTGTTACGTGTCCTTACCATTTGTGTGTAAACAAGCAAAGAGAAACACATAAGAAGAAAGGCGATGATTAGGGTAAACACGAGCCAAAAACCTCCTAATTTAAATCAAAATTGACAAATATCAATTGAACTCCTGCACTTAATTTTGATTAATTCAACTAAGGCCCAAAATTTCATTCTAAACCTTACAAAACCATACCCACTGGAAAGAGTTAGAAATTATGATTTGGCCTAAAAAAATTCTCATCAATACATACAGATTTGTCAACTATAGTTTTCCAAATTTTATGTTTTTTGCATTAAAAAATCAATTTCAACCAAATTGCCCACTCGTAAGATTATAAAATAGTAATATAGCACAAATCTAAAAAAATTGATCAATTAAATCCACTATTCTTATGAAAATTAAACATCAAAAAATCAAAAAATTTGAACCTCAAAAAGTGAATTTTTCATGTCAACATGATTTTCTAAATTTTTCCTCAATTCAAGATGCATGGATAATCATCATTACAATTCTAGTACTTAGCATCATAATATCAAATAAACATAATTCTTGAACATGATTGTGTGTGTGTGTGCAAAGATCAATTCAAAATTATTCCTTAATTTAATCAATTTCAATAATCATGAAAGTATATAGAATAGGTGAGTCTAATTAGCCTTATCATCTTAATATCAAACTCATCAAGTAAAAACAATACACATATGATTTGCAGTGCTAATTTTTTTTTTTTTTTTTTTGCTATTGCTTTCTATTTTTTATTCATTCATTTTTATTTTTTAATAATCAATAGCTTTCACTTTATCATTGAGGCAGCCCTCTCATAGTAGATTGTCATCTGCATATTTGTGATACATAAGCCCACATTACTTATGGATAGCTTCACACAACAATGTAAGTAGTTTGTTCTAATTATAAAACATTTATAACTTTGGATATTTTGATATAAGAATCTAGTCAAATAGTCATGGCTTAAACTAGAATTTTTTTCCTAAAAGTATGTCAATCTCAAAATTTAATTCATAATCAAGCACTCAATCATTAAAGTGCATAAAACAAAATCACTTTAAGATTTTTCTATTCTAAATCACGATACATAGTGTTCAAACTTAAATAATGAAGTTCACACATTAAATTGATAAATTTAATCCATGCAATACAATAATTCTCCTCAATAAAAGTTCAAGACAATGAATGTTGAGAATTATAGAGAGCACACGCCTAAGGCTTTGCTCAATAAGACAAATCTAGATACATCAAGATATTTGGTAAAAATATTAGCAAGTTATTTCTCGATTTGCATATGCTTTAAATTTACAATTTTATTTTTTACCAAGTCTCTAATAAAATGATGTCTAATGTTAATATATTTTGTCCTAGAGTGATGCATGAGGTTCTTATAAATATTTATTGTACTTGAATTATCACAATAAATAGTTAAAAGATCTTGTACAATACCTTAATCCTCAAGCATTTATTTCATCCATAGCAGTTGTGCAAAACAACTCCCTACAACAATGTACTCGGCCTTAACGGTGAATAAAAAGATTGAATTCTATTTTTTGCTGTACCATGAAACCAAGTTGTTTCCAAGAAAGAAACAACTTATAGTGGTGCTCTTTCAATCATCTACATTACATTCACAATTAACATCACTAAAGCCAATAAGATTAGAGTTAATGTCTTTAGAGAACCAAATACCATAATCACTAGTCTCACTTAAATAACAAATAATCCTTTTAACTGTAGATAAATGTGACTCTTTGGGATTTGCTTGGTATCTAGCACATACTCCTACACTAAAACTAATGTCAGAGTGACTCATAGTCAGATACAACAAGTTACTAATCATGCTCCTAAATAAACTAGGATCAACACTAGAAGCCTCATCATCTTTCCTCAATGTCACATTTGTTCCCATAAGTGTTCTCATGTGTTTGGCAGTTTTCAAACCAATCTTTTTGACTAGATTTTTAGCATATTTACTTTGAGTGATAAAAATATCATCCTCAAATTGTTTAACCTGCAAACCTAGAAAATAAGTTAGTTCTCTAACTAAGCTCATCTCAAATTCATTTTTCATTTGATCAACAAATTCATGCACTTTAGCTTCAAAAATAGAACAAAAAACAATGTCATCAACATAAATTTAAGCAATTATAATTATAAAATTAAAATCCTTAATGAATAAAGTTTTATCTAATCCCCCTCTCTTGTATCCTTTCTCACAAAAAAAATTTAATTAATTAAATAAATAAATTAGTGAATCTCTTATACCATGTCCTAAGAGCTTGATTTATTCCATACAATGTCTTGTTAAGCTTAAACACATAATCAGGAGAGTCATGGTCTTCAAAACCTTTAGATTGTTCGACATAGACTTCCTCATTCAAAATTCCATTCAATAATGCACTTTTTACATCCATTTTAAATAATTGAAAGCCTATAACACATGCAATTACAAGAAATAATTTAATTTATTCTAACCTATCTATAAAAGCAAAAGTCTCATTAAAATCAATTCCCTCAATTTGTGTGTACCCTTGAGCAGCTAACCTAACTTTTTCTTACTATGTTATGAAATTCATCAGTTTTATTCTTAAAAATTCATTTGGTTCCAATAACATTAGTATGCTTAGGTTTAGGTACTAATGTTTACACATCATTCCCAACAAATTGTTCTAATTCTTCTTACATAGCATTTACCCAAGATTCTTCTAACAAACCTTCTTTCACATTTCTAGATTCAATCAAAGAAGTGTAATAAATATATTTGGCAATGTGTACATACATCTTCCTTGTGACCATGCTTTCATTAAGGTTACCTGTTATGAGATCCAAGAGATGATTCTTCTTTATTCTAGATGATTGTTCTCTTCTGATATGATCTATGAAGATATGATGTGGTTCGAATTCAGAATATGTTTTCATTTGTTCTGTAGTTTCTATTGCAACAATTTCTTCGAATTATATCACAACAAACTACGAGTAAGATTTTCTGCGTTTTTCAGCATCTTTCTGTTCACTCCAAATTTTATCTTGGTTTTCCTTAGGATACCAATGACTTCTTCCTCTGGTGAATAATCTACAAAATCATTAAAATCATCAATAACTATATTTGTAAATTTCATAATAGTTTGGGTTCTCATGTTGTAAACATGATATGCTCGACCATTATTTGAATATCTAAGAAAAACCCCTTCATCACTTTTAGAATTGAACTTACCATGTTGTTCTCTATCATTTAAAATTTAACATGTGCTTCCAAAAACATGAAAATAGCTCAAGTTGGGTTTCTTACCTTTTCAGATTTCATATGGAGTCTTACTTGTGCCTAGACGTAAATATGCACGATTAATCGTGTAGCATGCAGTGCTTGTCGCTTTAACCCACAATCTCTTGGACAATTTCTTCGAGTTTAACATTTCTCGAGCCATTTCCTGTAAAGTCCTATTTTTTATTTCCACAACACCATTCTGTTCGGGTGTCTTAGGAGCAAAGAATTCATGTGCAATCTCATATTTATTGCAATAACTAGCAAAAATAAATTTTTCAAATTCCTTCCCATGATCACTCTTTATCCTACCTATTTGGCCAATATTACAATCTTTTTCATTTGCTAATTTTACAAATAAATTTCTAAATACATCAAATGAATCTGATTTTTATCTAATAAAATCCACCAAAGTATACCTAGAAAAATCATCTACACATATAAAAATATATCTCTTACCTCCTGTGCTCTCTACCTGAACAGAATCCATGAAATTCATATGAAGTAATTGAAGTACCTTTGTAGAAGAGGTATAATTGACAACCTTGTGTTTGGATTTGAGCTGCTTTCCCAATTGACACTGACCACAAGCAGCTGATTGCTTCTTGTTGAGCTTTGGAATCACTCGAACAGCACTTGTATTCACAATTTTAATTAGATTTTTATAATTTAAATGCCCCAAGATTTTTATGTTGTGTTTCTATATTATCAAAATCAGTTTTGTGACAAGCAAGTAGGTGTGTTAAAATATAGTAATTATCAAATGACCTAGTTCTTTCTAAAACACAACTTTCAAATTTATCAAGAACCAAACATTTTTTTGAGTAAATTTTATACATAGATCATCTTTACAAATTTGACTAATACTAATCAAATTGGCCTTAAAATTCTCAACTTGAAACACATTTTTTAGTTTTGGAAATCTTTTAATATTGAGTGTTCCTTTTCCCATGATTCGTCTTTTATCATCATTACCAAATATCACATGTCCTTCATAACACTTTTCATAATCCAATAATCTCTCTCGGTTTCTAATCATATGCTTAAAACATCCACTGTCAAAATACCAAGAGTTAGTTATATAAGTTTTTAACGATATATTAGTAACAAGACAATTGATTTCTAATTTCTTTACCCACATTTTTCTAAGTTTAGGAACATTCTTAGAATTAGATTTTATGTTATTTTGCAAGAATCTCAAAAATTGAAAACACTTGGGTCAAATGTGACCTTTCAAGTTGCAAAAATGACAAGTAAGAACAAACTTCTTGGTCTTACCTTTGAAACCATGGAGTTGATGATCAGAAATCATACCTTTACTCATACTAGAACATCTGAAATTTGAAGGTGAAGCTTTAACAAAAACTATTTTAGAACTAGAAGCTTTTTCGCCAAGATACCCAAGTCATTAATGATCACCAAGGTATACAATAAAATTTTTTGCAAAATTTCCCCTTATAAAATGAACATTCTCCAATAATTAAAACTTGCAAAAAAAAATAATAATAAACACCTTCAAAAATATGTCCAAATCCAACAACTTCCTCTCAACATCAAAATATAAACAACAATTAGAACTTAAGTATTTATCCACTAACTTAAAACTATAAAAGTTGTATTCTCATAATTACAAATACAAAAATACAGCAAAAAGTCCACTAGCTAAAAAACCTCCAATCTGCTTCAACTTCTATTCTCCAGCCTTACCCAGAGCCTAAAAAGTATGAGTGAACCAATGCCCAATAGATATTTATAAGTAATGAACGTTTTTCAAATGAACAAATGTGATAAATTTTCAAATTCCATAAACACTTCAATAATAAACATATAAGAGATTTCAAAATTTTACTTCCAAACAAGATAAACAAAATAATTATCATTTTACCATTAACAACTTAATGAATACCATGTGTACTTCTAGGGCATTATTCCAAGGACCGCCACCCCAATGGCCAACATACTTCTGAAGCATTATTCTCATGGACCATCACCCTACCTGATTTTCTTTTTACGGACTTTCACCTCTAGATAGAAATTGTAAACCCTGTTTTTCGAACATAAGGGTAAAATAGCCATTATAATGATTTTTATTTTCACACATGTATTTGTTCATGATTAGTTGACACATTAACAGGAAATAATTTTATATTTGATAAAATTTTATTGCATATAGTTTATGCATGAAATAATCACTAATGGTTACGATTTTATTCTCGATCAAGGTAACATATCAAGAATGGATGGCCAGCTCGGTTGATTATTTAAAACTATTTCCTAACCAATGAAATGTTTTCATATTTTTAATTTAAATGTATATGTATATATATACTTTGAGTATACAGTTTAAGAAGATCTTAATATTAGGATTTTGCAAATGCGTGTGCATGTATGTATATATGTATATACTTTATTTACTCACTGAGTATATTCGTATATTCACCCCTCACCTTTACAACTTTTAGGTTAGGCGCTTTAGTGCTCGCCAGATTAGAGGTAGCCATTGAGAGCTTACGACGCTCTGGTTAGATCTTCTCTCTAACTCATTTATGCTTTTGGTTCCACTAGATAGACCGGTTTAATATTTGTAAAAGTATTTAAAAACCAAATGGTTTATGTAAATATTTATGTTTGTTCAACCTGTACGAAAATGATTTCTATAATTGTATTTTATTTGATTGATATTGTCTGTATTGTGGATGAATTGATCATTGGATGATCAATTCTTTGATAATAATCCCAATGATAGAAGTAACTGATTTGCAAATGTGATACATGTTTTATGATAAAGGAAAGCCTTACAAGCTCTCTTGATGCATTCCAGGTATAAAAAGAGCATCATGAGGGCTTGTGGCGGTAGTCACAGGTGGACCCCAAGTTCGGGGCATGATAGAAATCACGTCCAAAGTCACCGTTGTTTAACCAAACACAGCCATATAATTTTAAATTCAATATATTGCTTAAATAATAAAAACAATAACATTTTAAATTTACCAATAAAATTATGAAAAATTAATTTCATTCTTCTTGAATAGTTACGTTGAATTCATGCAAATAAATAATTGTGCTAACACGTACATATAAATTACATATGCACATGCTTGAATTTTAAATAAAATAAATGCCCTACTTTTAATTTTTTAAAACCAAAATCGTTTCAAATAATCGACCGCTTTATAATTCCGCTGATTTGTTTCCATCTTTAGGATCACGTTCTAAATAGAATTAACAATAATACTTAATAATTCAAATAAACAAAATTATATCCTCCATTTCCAAATAATTACATAACCTAGGATTATGAAATGAATAAAATTATTACTCAATCTACTCGTACCTCTTTCCTAAACATATTCTAAACATATTCCTATACTAAAAGAGAAAATTCCATTTTTCCAAAACTTTGAAACATATTTACTCCCACATTTGATAGCCAAAACAAACTCCAAATTTAACAAAGTTTATTTCAAAATAAAAATTATCATGTCTATTATGAGCCCTTAAAATTTGGTAATTTCATACAACCAATTTTGCAAGTTATGAATTTATAATTATCTCAAGGTCATAATTGGAAACCTGTATTTCACAATCAAGAACAGAAAATATTTTAATTTTGGTTTTTTTAATGACCTCCAAAAATTCTAAATTTTAACACTAAACAAGTACACATGACTACTAATAATGTACAAAATTTCGAAATTTTATTTCTTCTATATACAAAGTTATAAAATTCTAAACTCAACATCATCAAGTATTTTCTATCCTTTTCTCAGGAACCACTTTAGATTTAACTATAATTTTGCCAACTCAAATAACCATGAAAAATCATAAAATTTTACAAATGCTCTCCCTCGTATATCAACTAAAACTCTTTCCAATTTCATAATTTTTCTCAAACTACAAAGAAAATTATTAATATATAACTAAACTAAAATCAATTTAAGTACTAATCCTCAAATAAAATAAATCAAGTTTCAAATTTGTTTTCTTACACCCTTCTTCTTCTTTCTTGGTTTTCTTTCCTCTTCACCAATGCTCTCTCTTTATCTCTAATTTTGGAATATAAAGACAAAGCAATTAAACACTTTTTTCTTCTCCCTAGTCCCCTCTCTCAGCTCTGCCTCGAATTCTCTCCACTCTCGGCTTGAAGTTCTCCCTAAATCAAATTTAGATTTTGAATAGCAAAGCCCATAACTAAAAAATAAGCTATGGTTTTTTTTTTTTAAAGTAAGGCCAATAATTGATAGTCATGGGTCCCTTTTATTTTACCACAAGTCTTTAACATTCTACAAGTATTTCATACGGGGCAAATATTTTCCTTAGGCTCAATTGCATACAGCTAACACAAGGACCCTTCCCTCAATGTTTTCACTTTATCTAATAAAAAAATATATATTTAGACAAAACGTAGACCAAATGTCTCCACTTTCTAATATAATAATAAAGTATTGCACTAATATAACAATATTTTCCTAATTTCAAAATATGCTCAAGTTTATACATCCCTGAGTTCAACATCTTCAAAATTTTTCTAAGTATATTCAAACTCATATTCAACTTCACTTATCATTCTATCTTTCTCAGCAATGACAGTTTTCATTGTTTTCATCTTTCTCTCTAGTTCGGTTTGTTTTTTCAAGAGACTACCAACTTATTTCTCCAAGGTTGTGTTAGTTTTACACACATCTACCCACTTAATGAACATTAATTTGTAAGAAGCTTGTATGGTATCCATGTCTAAATCATCTTCTTCGTCACTTTCATCAGAATCAGTTTCACCGAAACCAAGTTCTGAGTTAATCATTTTTTTTTTCATTGCAACAAATATCTTTTGATTATGTTGCAACAGAACTGGATACATGCACACTTTCATCTTTTCTAAAACGTGAGTAAACATTAAATGCAATGTAATTACTTACATTTTCTAAAGTTTCCTCCCTTAATTCATCATCACTCTAGGTAATGTTCATAGCCTTTGACTTCTTCTTAAGTGTATTTACACATTTGGCTTGAATATGCTCGAAACCATCACATTTCCTATATTGAATACCTTTTTTCTATTATTTTCAAAGGGATTTATAGGAGACTTACCTTTTGGGGGAACTCTGGGAATTTGCTTCTTTTTCTGTCTCATTATTTTCAAAATCTTATTGAAGTTTTTTGTAAGAAAAACAATAGCTTCTAAATTATCAATTTTCGTTTCTTCTTCATCTTCGACATCTATTGTTTCGGCCTGAAAAGCTAAACTCTTCTTCTTTCATTATTTTATATTCATTTCAAATGTCCTAAGAGACCCCATTAATTGTTCAACCTTCATTGAGTCAATATCTTTTCTTTCTTCAATTGCTGTGACTTTTGCTTGAAACTTTTTGAGAAATAAGAATTTTCCTTACAAGCTTAGTTTTTGAATATTCCTTACCTAAAGCATAAGATTCACTAGCAATATCATTTAATTTAAAATTAAAATCAGCAAGCAATCCATCATCTTTCATTCTAAGAGTTTCAAGTCTAGAAGTAAGCATTTGAAGTTTAGAATGTTTCACCGCCGAAGTTCTCTCATGGGTAACTTGAAGTATATCTCATGCTTTCTTTGCGGGTTTACAAGTTGAAATCAACTTTAAATTATTCAAGCCTACAGCATCGAAGATTGCATTTAGAGCCTTAGAATTGTAATTTAACAAACTATCTTTAGCGCTTG
>JAXCLQ010000006.1:10131811-10173776 GCA_035584115.1 Cedrela odorata | reverse complement strand
GTAAAGTATTAGTTTGCTATATTTTGTGTGTTTGTGTTTGTGTTTGTGTGTGTGTGTGTGTGTGTGTGTGTGTGTGTTTTGAATTGTGCACTTTTAGATTGAGAATTGACTGTAGAGATGTTTTTTAAGAAGAATGCCAAAGGGGAAGGTTGCTAGGATTTACATAATTGACATTTTCTAGAATATATATATATATATATATATTTGCACATTTTTGTTACAACAAAATAGACAGTTTATTGTACATTCGAATTTTATTCTTCACGTGTAAGGAATTCAAGTTTACTAGTTATTTTAGATAAAGTATGAATTTCAAACATAACTAGGAAACTTATGTTGACAATTTTACAACTCAAAGAAAATAATTATTATTTGAAAATAAGTATTTTATTTATGATAAACTCATTTCTATTTAGGATGACCTTTTCTTTTTGGGTTTAGGAAACAAATCACATTAAATAAGGATTAGGCTTTACTATATATATTTGTAAAATTCTTATTGTGCAGTTACCCTTATTCACGCCGTTGAGAGAGAGCATCGTAAGATTTTTGTTATCTTTTAATTTTTTTCAAATTGTTAATGTTTTCTTTTATATTTAAAATTAAAACAGTTTGTGAAAATTATGAGTCTATAATTTTTATTTTGATAAACTTAAAGATTAATTATTTTAAGCGTAGTTAAGACATTTTTTATATTATTCTTTGAGAGACAAATAAGACATTTTTCTGAAAAATGACTTGTACTAGTTGAAGGGAGTTCAATAGCATCAAGTAAGGAATCTTGTTGAAATTGTTCAAGGAATTTCGACATGACAAGGCGAGAGAAGATCTCACAAAATAAGGCCACCAAGAAAAATTCAATAAGGTGACTAACAATAATGAAAGGAAGTTTTTATTTTGTTTAAATCCATTAGTGTTTGAAATCGTTTGATTTCTTAATGGATTGTTTTCTTCGTGGCCTTGTGCCTGTAAAATTGAGAAATCCAAATTATGTTAAAAATTGTTCATCTCCTTTATTTAATTGCTTTGTAATTTATTATTTTAATTAATTAGTTAAATTAATTAAAATTAAAAAAATACTTACTAAAACAAATCTTTTACATATAAACATGATCCTAAATTAGAGTAGGAGTAATAGATTTGCTAGAACAAATAGCCCCATGGTTATTCTTACGAAAGAACCCTGTATTTCTCGAGTTGGGCAGCCGGGGATTAATTATATATTAGTTGTTCGTCCTAAGCTTTTAATAAATATTGCAGCGACTTACAACATATAATAGGGCAAGAGACATTTAAGTTAAATTTTTTACTTCAAGTGATGATACAAGTTTTGAATCTAATGGTAGAGATAATTGATAAGTTGATGATATATAACGTTAATTCCTAAGTTCGAATTTTAGCCAATGAATTATATATAATGAATATGTACAAAAATTTGTGTTACAATTTAAGTAAAAAGAAAATTAATTTACCATATCCCCACCAATAATAAACAAAAGCTATTGTAATTATCATGACGAACATAGGAAACGCTAAAGGAAAATTAGAGGTTGGTTGTTGGTATCGCGTGAAAATATTTAGGATTGATATTTTAACTTGATTTTTCTTGGTTACATTAGATTTAGTATAAAGTCAAGTGAATTAAAAAGAAAATCAAAACGAAAAAAGCAACATGCAAGAGAAACCCTTTTTTATTCTTTATTTTCTTATTTTTGTTTTATAATCAAGAGTAAGTTGATCACTTCAAAAGAATAATAAATTTTAAAAATTAATAATTCCAATTGGGCCAACCCATCTTCTTTTCTTGCTTGGCTTCCCCAGCTCTCCCAGGAAATTCTTGGAACTATTCTTCCAAAGGTTCCTAAAGCAAATAAACTAATTTGGGTTCACTTTAGAAACGGTTCTTTTTCTCTTAAGGATAGTTATGATTTTTGCCATTTGAAAATGCCTTGCAGCTCTTGGGTTTAATGATATGAAAATGCCTTATTCCTCCAAAATTCCCGATCCTTCTTTGGCGCATCTTTCACTATAAAGCTTCAGAAACGTGGAATTCCTCTTGTTTGGTCTGTCAACTTTGCTCCAGCTTCATCTGTGTAGAATCTATTGATCACTTATTTTGTCACTGTTCCTTCGCTCATTCTTTGTGGCAATAGTTTGTCGTAATCTTCCATCTAGTCTTCTTGTTGGAAACGATTGGATGCATGGTGGCCCTGAATTTTTCTGAAATATGGGGACTTTTAGTCAAATTTTATCAGGATGCGATTTTGGGATATTCTTAGGAATAAAATTTTCCTTCTCAAATTTGGAATATTTGGCTTGTAGCTTGTTCTGTCCTTTTACACCATTGGAAAGCTCGTAATCTCCTCAAATTTCAAGATGTTTCTACTAGTGCTACAAATGCTATGGTTGATGATAGTTCTTTGTCGTTATTGCCCAAGTCATGTGACACATGTCAATGATTTGGTGATGTTTTTGCGGTTGGATATTGACCTAAAGTTTGGTAAAGCTCCCATGGTGCTTTCAGTGCTTTAAAAGCCTCCTACACTTTGGTTGGGCGAGTTAAAAAGAAAGAAGAATTACACCAAAGCAGCCACCTTAACAACCTTCATTCTCTTTGCTTATCAGAATTACATGCACGTTATTCCTCTTTTTACAAACTGATGACAGTAGCCAGTGCATCACTCCACAATCTTTAGCCACCTGTGCAACAAACCTTTTGTGATAGCAAACATTAAAGACTCTCCAATACAATTCATAACAAAATTGTATTGTAATTGATTATATAAAAACAGGTGACAAAATCTAACAGCTCAGGTAGTCCATTCTTGTATATAAATTGTAAAGAAGGCATCTAAATAAAATAAGATTATAGTGCAAAATCTTCTTTCATTTATTAACTTGGTATTAGAGCTATTACAATGGCAAACTTTGTTGAAAACAGCCTTAACTCAGCCCTTATTCAGCAGACTTAACATACACACAACAACCTCTCTTTTAGTGCCTCTATCAAACTTGACAGACATAATTTTCTAGTATGGAAAACTCAAGTTCTTCCAACCATTAGAGGTAATGACTTGGAAGGCTATATAGATGAAACAAAAAATATACCAGATAGATTCATCATCTCAAGGGATGAAGAAGGCAACCAAGTCCATGTAGAAAACCCAAATTTTTTGCATTAAAAAAAACATGACCAACTCTTGTTGAGTTGGCTTTTGTCAACCCTGACCGAGAATGCACTCATCTCTTTCACCAATTGTGGACATCAAAAGAGCTCTGGGATGCAATTTTTAAACTCTACTCATCCCAATTATATGCCTGAACAATGCAGCTCAAGAACCAACTGCAGAATACAAAAGAGGGAAACCAAAATATCAGTGACTTTTTCTAAAAAATGAGAGGCATTACAGATGCATTAGCTATCAATGGGAAAAGAACAATGAAGAAGACTTGATAAAAAACATTCTCAATGGTCTTGGAATAAAATTGTAATGCCCGTAACTTTGAAAATTTATAATTATAGCATATGCAATATTTAGAAAATTTAATCGAATAATTTGATATTATTTATTTAATTAAAATTTCATGTAATTTAGAATTTTTATGTGAATTCTAAAAATTTATTTAGGCACAAAATTAATTTCTTAAAGTTGAGTTATAAGTGCATTTGGATGAAAGAAATAGTGTTTGGATTAATTTTGGACTTAATTATAAATATTCTGAAATATTAAATGTTATTTTAGAATTTTTAAAAAGATTAAAATGAAATTTTTTCAAAATTTTAGATTATTTGTATAATTTTTTTAATAAATAGGGACCTGATTGAAATTTTACAAATCAAAATATAACAAATTGCATCTTCTTCTTCTCCTCACCCGTGTTCATTCCTCAGATTTTTCCTAACTCACCGAAGCCCTTTCTCCCTCTTTCTCTCTCAAATTTTTGCCAAACAGTTTTAAATTCAGCCAATTTTCTTTCAAATTCTAGTTATCGGTAAGTTTTATAATATGTTCGAGGCTTGAATTTTTATTTTAAGCATGAATTGAAATTGAAGATTACTATTTATTCAAAAAATTTTACTTAATTTTATATAAAAAAAAACGTTAGAATTATGTTGAATTGGAGTAGAAAATATAGTATTAGGTTGAATTTGCATTGATTGAAGTGTTTGTAGGAATAAATTAGTATGTTTTGCTCTCAGGTGAACAGTATTTTTAAAGGTGTTACAATGTTTTTGAATGTATTATAGCAACTTCGATCTGCACAGTAACTGTTTGCACAATAAATCCTATATGAACAGTATTTAACTACAGTAACTCTGCATAAATAGTCTTTTGCTACAGTAATCCAATATAAACAGTATTTTACTACAGTATTTAGATCAAAGTAATACTTGTTTGCTTAGGCGAAAATATGTAAATTTGGGATAGTCGGAAATAAAATTTAGAATAAATTAGCCCTAAGAATTCATTATTGAAAATATGAAAAATGACATTAATTAGTTAAACTTAATTAAATACATATATTAAGTAAGGAATTTAATCATATTTTATACAAAAATTGCATTTAGTGCAATTATATTGATTATTTAAATAGTAAAATTCATAAATTACGCATGTGTGGTATTAGGTTATGATGATCCAAGAGAAAGATTAAGTAGGCGTGAGGGCTGTTAATGGGAGTGGTTACCCTCGCTTTTTAATAAGTAAATCATGCATGTATTTTACTACTTTTGAAATAATATGATATCTGAGCATGTGTTTGAAAATAATATGAAAATTGGAGATTTTAAATGTTTTATATACTAATATCAAATTCATGAAATGATTGTTGAAAATGATGTCGATGTGTGAATATTTATGAATAAAAATTATTTTATGACTTTAGTCGTTAGTTAATGGTTATTTTGATTTGGCTGGGTCTTGTGTCAAATGCAGGACTTATGAGTTATTCATAATTCTGTTTAACGTGCTATGCACATTTCTGTTATGTTTAAAATGGAACAATTATCCACTTTAAGCGTAATACGTGATCATGTTCTGAATTCGGATTATTGTGAGTGCAGGTGACACTAACTGACCGAGTCATTCTGAAAATATTTGAAATATAAATAAATTCTTGTGTTAATTGATAGTTTAAAAATTTATTGATTCATTTGTGCAAATATTATTGTTTTGAAAAGAAAAAAATATGTTCTATATTACACTGACATTAAAAAAACTTGCATGATTTACTTACTGAGATTATATCTCACTCTTTATTGTAAAAAATTTATTTTTTAAAGAATGGTACGTAAAAGTGACAAAGTACGTGTCAAGGTTAGTTAAGTATAGATGAAAATCTTGATTATATGTGTAATTAATAAAGTACTTATAAGTTTGAGAACTAGTTATATAGATAACTCTTTATATATGTAAGGAATTTAAAATTGTAGACATTTAAGAATCATGTAACAGTAATACTCTTTGTATGAAGTAATGTAACATTATGTAATAATGATTGATTAAGTATGAGAAAGGGGTGTTACAGTTTCTCCATGGTCTGATATAACTTTCCAACCACTACTTCACCATCTTCTGAATTGGAGAATGCATCTGGCGGTAAAATAATAGGCGAATGAATGAAAGGTAAAGACTACAAGGGATCATACGATGATGGACCCGCTTTTTCAATTCTTTATCAGTTTCTTGCAAATTTAGGCCAAGGTTGCCAACTATACACTAGCTTGATGTTACAATTATGATCGATTTCTTCTTCTGGCATAATAATAATGCCTAGTGTCAATAAAGTGTTTTCATTATTAGTTTCTTCATCATAAATCATCATAAGAATAATCTTCATTATATCGAATTGGAAAATATTGTACATGTGTAGCATTGATATGAACTGGGATACTGGTAACATTACTTCCGATTGAATAACCAAAAGGGGTCTTAAAATTGGTTTTTATCTCAAGTACGAGAGACTAATCAACTTGTATAATGGGTGGCTGTGTTGCTTCAACAAAACCTCAATGCTCGAATGTCTTGAGGTGCTGGATAATTAAACATTGAAGGCAAACAATGTTTGTACACCACTCTCGTTTAATACTAAACTCATTGGAATTAATATTGAGCAAAGAGTATAGCTTGTTGACCAATTCTTGCCAGTTAGTTGTATTTAGAACAATCAAACTAAAGGTTCTACCACTATTATATACTTTACTGTTGTCGATTAATTTTTTCCATGACCCTCCAAATACAATCATAAAGTATACTCTAACTATTTATAAGAAAAAAAACACCGTCAGTACAATTAACAATGAGAAATGTAGAAACAATGATACTAAATGACAATAAATAATGCATTACTATAATCTGCCAAATATATTAAATCCCCTTAACGATTTATTAAAGAAATTTCGCTATCATTCATTATATCTTGAGGTGTTAGATAATTAAATGTTCAAGGCAAGCATTGTTTGTACAATACTCTCATTTTAATACTAAACTCATTAGAATTTATACCAAGCAAAATGTTTAGATTGTTGACCAATTCTTGCCAGTTGGCAGTATTTGGAACAATCAAACTGAAGGTTCTATCACTGTTATATACTTCATTATTGTTCTCTAATTTTTCCCATGACCCTCCAAAAACAATCGTCAAGTATACTCCTGCTATCTACAAGGAAAATACACCGCCAGTACATTTAACAATGAGAAATATAGAAATAATGATACTGGATGATATTTTATAATGCATTACTATAAGTTGCCAAATACATTAAATCCCCTCGATGATTTGTGTTTGGAAAGTCTCTTGATGAAATCGTCGAAGGGCTTTAGTGTATTTAGAAATTCCCTTGATAAATCATCGAAGGACTTTCTAAATACACTAAAGTCCCTTGACGATTTCATAATCGTTGAAGAACTTTAGCATATTTAGAAAATCCCTTGACAATTTCAATGAGGGGATTTCATTGAGTGACTTTCGCATAAACTCCTAATGATGCTAATCTGTGTCGATCTTGTAACATGTTTGCAGGTTTCTCATGCATTGTTAGAAAACCCATATATTTGCACTACTTTGCTAACATTATTTGCTCTAACAATAATGAAAATCAATTGTGATGAACGCAAGACTTTTTAATGAAACCCCACCAAGATTTGACATTGTAACTCACTTTTGTACAAACGTGATCAAAGTTTATATTTAATAGATTCACAAGCTTGATCCAATCTTCTTTGAATTGAAAATGCATTTTTCTCTTCTTCCTCTCTTTTTCTTTCTTTCTCATAGTTTTGTTCTTCTTTTTGCTTAAATAAATAAGTTAAATAAAACAAACTTTTTGTTTTAGTGGCAATTTCATCCAACAAATGATTGTTTGGCTAAAATTATGAATAAGTTAATAGTTGGGCTAATATTATGATTGGGGTTAAAAATAGACTATTTGAGTGTAAAACCCATCTGTAATCTATCCTTGCCGATTTGTTCATCTTCTCCCGTATCCAAACATCAACAAAATCAAACCCACAACTCTCAAACCAAAATCCACCGTTCAATGTTTAACTGCGGAACAACGAACGCTTTGTTCAGTGAAGAAAGCACGCATGAATTCGCTTGAAGTAGAACGAGAGAGCTCTAAGTCGTTGACATTTTATATAAACCATTAAGTCAAAATGAAAGACCAAATATTTGATTTGGTAGATTATCTAACATGTATGTGTATATATATATACATATATATATAATGTACTATTTAAAGTTTAAAATTTAAAATTTAAAATGATTAACGTAATATTTAAAATAAATAATATAAAAAATTTTAAATATAAAACTTAAAATGATTAACGTAAATATTTTAAAAAATAGATATATATTATATTTAATATATTTTAACCAAACTCTTAATTATCACATAAATAAACATGTTTGTTTGCTAGGAAAACTGGGATAAGAAGAAAGAGAAAGTAATGATTAGGGCAGATCACAGACAAGAAACGATTAGAGAGTGTTTTATTTTTTGTTATAATTTATTTATCTTATATACATTTTTCCCATAATAATAGTCCGTGTATTAATGCCAGTGACCCTTGTGCCCAAAAATGTGACCTGAGTGAAAGAAAATGTAAATTAAGTCCTTATTTTTTATTTCGATAAAGCTCAGGACTAATCTATTTTTATCCAAGGAAATATCTATTTTGTCCTAAAAGACTCGAAATGTTTAAAAAAAATTATATACAGCCCAGCCCCAGCCGCATTCGTCATTCCAACCTACACTTTACGATCTCACTCTCGCACCTCGGCGTTGACAAGTCCGTCGCACCGGCGCAACACGCCGACATCCGATGAATATTCCAGTCTACCATATTGTTAGTTCAAAATTTTTCCATATCTCTGCCTTACTTTTCTCTCTTTTTTAATGAAAAAAACTTAGAATTTTACTTCCAGCCTAGTTTTATCTTCTATTGTACGTCTTATGCATCGTAGTGTTTCAAAAATGATAAATAATTGCTCAAGAAATGAACTTTAATATGAAATTGTTTAGGTTTTCATTGGACAACTGATATTTTCCGCAGCAAATATTGAATTTTTGGCATAGATTGGTGAATGGCTTGGAGAGAGATTCTCAGAAAGGTAAAAATTGAAAACTGAATCTTTTTTGGTTAATTTGTGTTTCCTATGATAAAGTTCATTTATTTAGGTTTTTGCGTTTAATATTGATTCAGTTTTTATCTCGCTACGGCGATTATTTGCTTGAAGAATTAAACATATGTATTTGTTTATGAAATTGATAATCAGTTTGTGGAACTTGTTTTTGTAAGGGTGCTCATGCTAGAGTTCTAATTTCAAAGCCATTGAACCATGTTCCGAGCTCGATTTTCCGACCTAATGTGGTTGCTGGAAAATCTATTTCCACTTCTGTTCAATTCATACTAGGTAAGCATACTTACTTAAAGGTCTTATATTTAGTTTGCTTAGTTAGTGCAAATATGCTCTGAATGTTATTATATTCAGTTCTGTTAATTGTTAATTTTATGCTTTGGCTTTGACATCAACTTCAAATGTTACTTTAAGGTATAGCATCCTATTGTACACTACTGTTGGGGCTTATCTGATAGAAATAAAGATATATCAGAGTTTCCAAGCTGACTTCTTAGGGGTATTGGTTTGCCTTACATCTAACACCGTTTAGGTTAGCAGAGTCCAGCATTGTGTACTAAGCACAAATACCTTAAGAAACTTTGAATGCTTGCATATTTTTGTTGTTTATGATTACCATTATTTTTTCCATTTTGTGCCGTTGCTACTTAATTCAAATTAAAAAATTTTGTCAAGCCTTGTAATTAACTAACTGGAAAGCTTTCAAAACCACATATACGAGATAGAGTTAAGTGTTTAAAATTCATCATCCCTCATTAGCCTGGGTCACAGTGTGGAATCAGTTCACAATAATGCATGTTTAAATTGCATAGGGCATTGAAAAAGAATTAAGGTATTGATGAGCACACACAAATATATGATGAAAACTTCATAATTTGATTCTGTAAAATTCTCATTTTTTCTCTGATTTTGTTTTGTAGAGTTATCTTCCAGCTTATTCTTACACGGGTCTTGTTATCATGAAGTTTCAACAAAAGTATCACTAATACGGTAAATGACATCTTTCCTGCTGGTTCTTGTTTTGTGATCTTGACTTATTTATTACTCTCATAATGAGTAAGCTTATTCGCAACTTATTCATTGTCATTCCCATGCAGACCTCGTACTTTCAATGTGTTAAGTTTTGTTATAAAAACATTAATCGATCTTAAATTTTGCTTTATTTTTGTTTCTTTGGTGAAGCTAAGATAACTTGACGCTTGTTATCCATGGGAACATACATATAATATAAAATTTAGCCTCCTTTTGGCGTGATCCCTTTCAAAATGAGTTGGGTACTTCTAGTTAAGTTGTCGATGACCTGTAAGCCTTAGTTTTCGACTCTTGTCTGTTGAAAAAAAATTCGCCTACTATAGTAAAGCCCAGTGTTATGGTTGCAACAAATAAAATTATATGTAATTCTTAATTTTTTTCATGGTTTAACATTCATGCTTATTTGACGTAGATACAACTAGATAAAAATGTAGGGCCATATGTGATCATTGTAGGTTTGCTAAAGGCTTCATGATGTAGCATCAAATAAGAAGAATAGAAAGGTGGTAAAATTCAGAAGAATTAGAGAGGGAACATCATGGAGTTTATTCAATATACATCAAAGTTTGCCTTTAAAATTTATAGTGGCCATAAACCCTAATAAAAGAGAAGAGAAATCTAAAACTTCAGACCATTTGCATCTTTTGTTCTAAGTTATCATTGGATAAATTAAACCCATTATCGGTGGATAGAAACTAAAACTAAAAGTTCTCGTATGGATCACACATTTAAACATTGAGATGTTAATGTAACATCTCCTTTAATTACAATGGAGAGGTCATTTGTGATCCACTGGCGGTTTTGATAGGATAATAAAGTGGAATATTTGGACTTTGGTTAATAAAATATTAATGTTTTTATTGATGAAATTTGCGTCACCACACATTAAATTTTTACAAAATGTTTTAAATGACAAAGTGGAAGCAAGTATGCAATAGAAAAAAAAATATATTTTGATTTACTCACTCTCCCCTCCCCTCTCCGCCTTTGTTTCTCTTCCTTCGTTCGTGTGTATTGTCTGTAAAGTGTTTGAGACTATTTTGTTTATCATCCTCGTTGTTAGGAGTGGCACAGTAGTAGCAACTACTACAAATGTTGTTTGATACTTCTCATTGCATGCACGCATTACAAAAGGTCTATAGACAGTTAGGAGTGTTTTCTTGAAATCTTATTGTTTTTTGCTTGTGGGGTTCATATATATATATATATATATATGCATCTTTACCTGCCAATTTGACATTCGTGGTTATATTTATTAAATTATTTTATTCTTTGTAGTGCATAACCCTTCAATGTAAAATTTTGACAATGGTCACCGTTTGGTGCAAGAAATTGTGTATGGAATATTAAAACAGTGTATTGTGATTTTATTTCTTGAGTACGTGAAGATTGTGTAAGTTACCTCAATGTTAGGTTGAAATAATTGCTTCCTATCTTATATAGGTGCTTCCATGCAAGTCCTGAAATTTTGGCTAGAAGAAGAAATGAGGACTCATTTGGCCTTAAGACAGCCAAGAGAGATAGCAACAAAGGGAAGTTTAGAAAAAGGGAAATTGGGAAGCCACCTGTTGAAGCTGCATATGTGCCTCCTAAACCCAGAAAAACTACGAAGTTGCAAGATAAAATGATTGAAATATTTGAAGGCATGACAATTGTTGAGCTTGCGAAGCAATCTGGTGCATCGATTGCCACTTTGCAGGATATTCTTGTAAATGTCGGGGAAAAGGTTAACTCGGAATTTGAACCTCTGAGCATCGATGTTGCAGAGCTGGTTGCAATGGTATTTCCTCTTCTTGGATCAAATAATTGTATAATGATTTTTATACTGCATTAAACACCACATTGATGATCATTAGGAAGCACCATTTATTGACTAAAAGTACTTATTTCTTCATTCCACGAAGAAAAAAGAAACTTTACCCATTTATTTTCGTCATAGATTGTTGTCTGGGCCCAATCAATATATATGTTTTTATGTATGCGTGTGTTTTGAATCAATTTCTGTCTTTAATAGCATGCGCCTGGTAAATTTTGAAGAATAAAATCTAGCTAAATGTAGAAGCGTTACTGTGAGTGATTTTGCAGGAAGTTGGTTTCAATGTAAGAAGGATACACTCCAACGAAGGTACTGAAATCCTACCACGGTCTCCGGTAGTAACAGTCATGGGTCATGTTGACCACGGTAAAACTTCACTTTTAGATGCTCTACGCCAAACATCTGTGGCGGTCAAGGAAGCTGGAGGCATAACTCAGCATGTGGGTGCATTTGTTGTTGGTATGCCATCGGGGGCATCGATTACATTCCTCGACACTCCTGGTCACGCTGCATTCAGTGCGATGCGAGCAAGGGGTGCAGCAGTCACTGATGTAGTTGTGTTAGTTGTAGCTGCGGATGATGGAGTGATGCCCCAAACTCTTGAAGCCATGGCACATGCAAAAGCAGCTAATGTACCAATTGTGGTCGCAATCAATAAATGTGATAAACCAGCTGCAGATCCAGAGAGGGTAAAGACTCAGCTTGGTGCAGAGGGCTTGGAACTGGAGGATTTGGGTGGGAATGTTCAGGTGGTTGAAGTTTCAGCTATGAAGAAAACTGGATTGGATGATTTGGAGGCGGCTTTGCTTATTCAGGCTGAAATGATGAATTTAAAAGCACGTATTGATGGGCCTGCACAAGCTTATGTGGTGGAGGCAAGGCTAGACAAGGGGCGAGGTCCGTTGGCTACTGCAATAGTAAAGGCAGGTACTTTGGTATATGGGCAGCATGTGGTTGTCGGCTGTGAGTGGGGAAGAATAAGAGCTATAAGGGACATGGTGGGGACGTTGACAGAGAAGGCAAGACCTGCAATGCCAGTTGAGATTGAAGGGCTGAAGGGGCTTCCGATGGCCGGGGATGATATTATTGTTGTTGATTCTGAGGAGCGAGCAAGAATGCTTAGTTCAGGGAGGAAAAGGAAATTTGAGAAAGACAGGCTAAGGAAGATTAATGAGGAAAGGACAGAAATTTTGGAACCATCAGAAGAAGCTCCTAAGAGGGCTGAAATGCCAGTAATTGTGAAAGCAGATGTGCAGGGCACTGTCCAAGCTGTCACAGATGCATTGAAAACATTAAATAGTCCACAGGTATGACAAAATAATATAGCCATACACCTGACTTCATTATGTTTTCACTATTCAGTTTTGTCAAAGTTCTAGCATTTTGTGCTTTGATTGATGATCACTATTCACCTGGTTCTGCTCACTATCTTATTTATTCTTTTCTTTATTTAACGTCAGTCTGTTCACCAATATTTGTTCTGTACAATCTTTCACTCCGGTACCAGGTTTTCTTGAATGTTGTCCATGTTGGTGTTGGACCTATTTCCCAGTCTGACGTGGACCTAGCACAAGCCTGTGGAGCATGTATAGTTGGATTCAATGTAAGGAGTCCACCTAGTTCTGTTAGTCTGGCAGCAGCTCGTGCTGGTATAAAGGTACTTGATCTTCTGTTACTATTGACTACAACTCTGCCTCAATCCTCATATTAGTAAGTTCAGCTAGATAGCTTGAACTTATTTAGCGCTTTTTTTGTATAGTGGTTCTATTTTCCCACCCAACAGAAAAGAGAAAAGTGTTAATTAATTATTAGTTAACAGAATGAAACCTAATCTTTTTTAGTTTTCTCTATTTTTTTATTTTCATTTTTTTGGGTTGGGTGTAGATAATGATGCATCGTGTGATCTATCACCTTTTGGAGGAATTTGGCAATTTGGTCGTAGAAAAGGCCCCTGGGACTTTTGAGATCCAGGTTGCTGGGGAAGCTGAGGTGCTGAATATTTTTGAGCTTAAAGGAAGGAGCAAGGCCAAGGGTGATGATGTGAAGATTGCTGGTTGCCGGGTTATTGATGGTTGTTTCACCAAGTCATCAACCATGAGGCTTTTGAGAAGCGGGGAAGTTGTGTTTGAAGGATCTTGTATATCCCTGAAGCGGGAGAAGCAGGATGTGGATACAGTGGCGAAGGGGAATGAGTGTGGACTTGTGATCTGTGATTGGGATGATTTCCAGATTGGAGACGTCATCCAATGCTTGGAGCAAGTGCTTAGAAAACCCAAGTTCATTTCATCAGAGAGTGGCGCTGTTCGAATTGAGTGCTAAGAAACTTTTGTTAGTAATATTTTGTAGGATTTATCTTAGTTCTGTTTTTTTATTGTTTGTCTCTGCATTTTTGTTTAGTGTATGAAGAACTTATGTCACTTGGCGAACTCCTAGTCCTAGACTTATGGCAGCCCAAAGGGCATATTACTTAATTTTAGAGGCTCGGGATTAATGGTCTGCCAATCCTGCCTTATAGTTAACAGAAGTCAAATTCATATACGCAGTTGTCAATTTTGGGAGATGATACTGAATATTTATTGTAGGACTTGTTTTTTTATCTATTATACGATTGAGGAGCTTCCTCCCTCATTCTTGTACTGACTAATAACTGTAAAGGTAGCTATTTATTATATTGGGACTACTGCAGTTTTGAGCATTTCAAAATCCTAATATTAACTGCTATCACTGATTTTCATTTGTTTTAGGGGTGGTGGAAACTGGAATTGGTCCATGTCAGAACCACTGCTGTGAACATGGTTTTTATTTTGTATTAGTTAGATCATATATGAGTGAAATTCAGAATGACAAAACCATTTGCCATTTCGGGTATCTGTCCTATTGCTGAGGAATGAGTACAGTCAATAGCAATGACAGGATTCCTCGCTTGTCAAGGGCTTTCTCATACAAATCTAAATCAACTAAGTCTAAACAGGTTGCCGTTGCTGAGGTATGTCTGAACTTCATTTGCTTTTTGCAAGTTCTTTCATATCTTTCTGCTTTTGTTAAGTTTGTTTATTCTTTCTTTCCCTGTGATTATGTTGTACTGGAATGAATAATTTGATATAAATTTGTAACATATACTACATAAAGGTTACTTGGTATTTGTTTTGGTATTTGGGTGTTTGAAAGACTGAACTAATAGAATGCTTATGCGTCCATTCTATATGACATGTTTAAGCAGGGGCCAAAAAGCTTGCTGCAGATTGTTTGTGATGGTTTAATACTCTTTTGATTACCTTATAATGAAGTTGTTTTGAAAATTGAAAGTGTTTTGGATATAAAGGTTTTGACATGAGTTGTTGCATTGTAAATAGCTACCACATTTGATTCTTTGCCATGGAGATGCAAAGATTCAACATAAAGTATTGGAAAGGTTAAAGAACAAAACCTAGAGGCCAAATGTGACATAACTAATGAACTGACTGTGAAATTCTTGTTTGCCTTTTGCTCGGCATCTTAGCTACTTTGTGTTTTCTCCATAAATGACTTTTCACGGTGGTGGATGGGATTAGTTGCACCATATTCAAAGATGAAGAAAAATATTATTGAAGCTTTGTGCTCAAGTGGTAGATTATTTGGGACAACGTTTTCTTGGTGGTTATTTAGGCAATTTGAAAGAAAACTATGATTTTGAAGGTAGTTTCATACCTCTCATTTTGTTTGGGGAAGAGCTACATATGTTGATAAAGGCATATCCAACTTTTTCAACATTTTTAAAAATTTTTGCTCTTACTTTGATTTAATTATTTTTAAGACTGGCTGCAGTGTGCTTTTTGAAAGGTCATTCCTGTTACGAAAGGTTAACATAATTTTAAGGGAGCTAAATCTTCTTGTCAGCTCGAGCTCACAATAGAACAAGAAAATAATTGAACTACAAGTACCTCAGTTTATTCTTGTTAATGTTTTTCGCCATTACCTCTGTAAAAGAGAACCGATTAATGCTAATGTTACCTCTTCTGTGAACGAGATGTAGAGTTTCTATGACAATTAATTGATCTTTAGTTTTTAATTCCGTCTTCTTGCCTTTGACTTCTAATTTTGTGGCTACTTCAAACTCACTTATTTTCTAGATGTTTCTCCTTGGTTATTAATAATTAGTGTACCTGAACATGCTATATTAAACTGCATTGATTTCCTTTTTACTAGTTCTAAAACCATGTTATGGCATATCCTAGTTGCTCGCAAATAATTATTCATACTTTAAAAAAGGAAAAAAAATTACTGTGTAAGTTGTTTAACTCGTGCATGCTCAAAGAATGCTGACCTTGTTTTGTAGCATTTCCATGTTTTCTGTGGTTTCATGTTGCGGTTTCCTAAGTTTATATTAAAGTTTGACTCTTCTGACTTTTTGGGTATGTAAACTTTTGTTTTCAAGTAAACATTGAAGATGTATGGTGGAGTTAGTTAAGACATTTGTAATCAAACCCCAATCCGACTTTCATTTATAAATTTGTATGCGCACGAGTGAAAATTAAAATAGATTAAACAAGTGTAACTAACGTTTAATCTAATAAATTAATATGAATAGCATGTATATAAGTGGGCATGTATTTGTGGGAAACATGGCTGAGAGAGAGAGAGAGAAAAAAAATTGTTGGATAATGTAATGGAAGGTGTGATATCTATGGCAATCAACAGGTTGCCCAGCCCATTCCAATATGTTAGTATATGATATGATAGTTCACATGCTTTTTATCCATCATTTTAATAATTGCGTGGTAAAAATTGGACTTTGACTCTATTATAATGAAAATTTAAGTTTAAGATTGGTTCAAACTAAAGGAATTAGAAATTAGATGAAGCCTAACCTTAACTCCGAGCACAAAAAAAGGAAATATAACCAAAACTACAAGAAATAATATTGTGCAAATTAATCATAAGAAATAATATTATATTAACTATAATATAATATAATGTATTGATAATCACCTTGCATATATATATATATATATATAGATGCTAGATACAATATATATTGGACATTGGTACGGACTAGTTAAGCATTATAACGCTGAACTAATCTGATACATGATGCAGTTTTCACTCTCTCTATACACACACACACACACACGCACACACACACAATGGCAACCTCCACACAATCTGGATGTAGTTCTTCTAAAGCACCTGGTGAAAACAGCATCAAACGGATGTCAAAAGATTCTGAAAAAGCTGTGATAACAAGGGACGCATATATTATTAGACATCCAGTAAGCACATATCTTTGCTGCTTTTAAGCTTAGATAATGCATGGCAAAAATAAATAAATAAATAAACATAGTTTATCTTCCCAAAACCTGCAACTGATTATTACCATCAAATGATGGCTTACCAGTCACCAGTTGAAATAAGATTGCTCCAACACTGTATAAGTCAGCCTGCATAGTCCATACACCATAACATTCATTTAAACAAATAATAATAACATTGCAAAAATTGTACTAGAAAGAACAAGTCGATGTAAAATTTGCATAACCTTTGCATCATACTTTTGGTTCGGAATATAAAGTGTCCATAACATAAAGTTCATACAAGAATAATTCTATTATCCCCCATTAAAGGAACATGATTTACAAAAGTATAGGGTATGCATGTATTTCCGTTACAAATTTCTAACAAAATTTGGATGGTTCATAAGCCAGCACTTAGACCATTTAACCATAATGTACAAAATGATGGCATTCTGTAGAGAATCTTATTACCTACTTCTAAAACTATACCTTAAGAACAAGATACAGTACCATATGAATGAGAAGTTTTTTTCTTGTAGTACTTGCAATCCAGCAGCTACAAAAGGTAACTCACAAGTAAACAGAAGTATTTTGTTTCCATATGCACCACAACAAAGAATTCTTTTGTTAAGGAAAGGAAGAACGTTTGTTTTTGTAATAGTGGTATGGCATTGAGCAGGTTATCTAGTTTCTTGCAGTCACGGTGAATTTGGGTGCAATTGACGAGGAAAAACTGTCCAACTTTAGGATTGCGAATTACCTAAGAGATTGGCTTTTGCTTTTTCATTCTTATATTATCTATGAATCAAATTTATCACCTAGATATATATATTTACACTTTACGATTAATAATTTTATTTTATAATAATTGTGACTTAAAAACTAGCCTACTAAATTAAGGCATAAAATTTATATATTCAAATTTTAAATCAATTTAAGGCAAAATTTTATTCATCATTCTAAGATTTCATTAATATAATCAAATCATATTGCTTCAAATTTAAGGTAAAGCTACCTTTTCAGTGTATAAGTGATATGTATATTTCGCAAAATATAAGCTTTGTCTATAATTATAATTGAAGCAAATTATTATAAGAGAAAGTTAACAAAATATATTTAAATTTGGATTATAAAATAGGCATAATTTAAATTTTAAATTGAAGTATTATTAATAATTTAACAAATTGTTAACTATATACACTTCTAGCATTTTCATGATGAAACAATATTTAATGTTTGTGTGTATTAATTGATAAATTCTTTTGCATAGAACAAGAAACTTATAATTTTAATAATTCTTATGAAAAATATTGCAAATATTTATAATTAAATTTTATTTATATAATATTCAAAAGAGAAAAAAATTAAAAGAAATTCATATTTAGTGGTTTTAAGATGAGTATAAATAATCTTTTTTGCTACTCTTAAATTGGTGTTTTGACAAATATTTAGTTTCCCGTTCGTATATATTTTTAAATTCGAATTCATTTATTTGAATCGACCCACTTTAGTTTTAAATTCAGTTTTGAAACAATCCAATTCCAATCAATTTATTTTAAATTTATTATTTTCAAATACATCTATTTATTTAAATTTTCTATAATTGATAAAAGGGAGATTCAACTTACTCATCAAATTAGTTTTTATTTAAGTTAAATTAATAATTACAAAAATAATGAACTATTTTTATTTATTTATTTTAAAGTAAAAATATTATTACAATTCTAATCTAATACATCCGGACACAATACTGTATATTAAATATAATCCAATTCTATTATATCCTAATTTATCATATCCTATGCTATACAGTCTAATTCAATTCACTCATATAATACCAAACCTTTGTGTGTAATTAAATTTGTAATTACTAAATGAGAGAAATTGTCACATGAAACCCAAAAAAGATTAAAAGTATGTTTTGGATTGAAATATTGTGAGTTAGAAATTATAATTATTATGAGAAGAAATCACTAAATATATACTATAAATTAAAAAAAAAAAAAAGATATATAATGTTTACTAAAAAAATTGATGTTTATCAAATAATTAACTGTAATACTTTTAATTGGTACAATTTTTAAAATTTGGAGTTCGAATCTAACAATTTATGTAAAATTCATAAATTAATTGTATAAAAATAATATTAAGGCTACAAATTATTATTGTGTACAATATGATATAATATGATAGTTTGCATATTTAACACTAGTATTTTCTTTAAATAAAATTTCTACCATATCTCCATATCTTGTTGAATTTTAAATAAAAATCAATTTTTTAAATAAATACAAAATAATTTTCATAAATTAATATAACAAAATAAAAACTATACATGCAACTTATGTTCATTATTTAATCATTCCCATAATTTAAAGAATTTATAATGCATTAATATATATATATATATATAATATGCATTAATATTATATTATAATTCACATAATTTATTTAATTAACATTATATTTTTACTCTTCCATTTCTTTTAGATCACACCTTTAATATTTATCATGTTCGTCCATCAAAATTCTCCAAAATAAATTGTCATCCCAACGGACGGTCTAGATCCGGCACCGTAACTTAGTAATTGTACAGAAAAGAAACCCTTCTCAAATTTTCCCAGTAACCAAACAAAAAATCTGTGCCCCCTCCCTCTGACGAATTGATTGAGTTCTCAGTATAAAGTTAACAAACCAAGTGAGTTTTATAGTTTCCTTATGAAATTTTCGAATTTTTATTTCCGGGTTTGCATTTTTTTCAATTTATTAATTGATATGAAAGGATTAAAGAGTCGTGTTTTATGCAAAATCAATGAAAATTATAGTGAAAATTTTTGTGGGGTTCTGTTATTTTTCAGCAAAAATGATTTTTTTTTTTTTCAGAATATAATTGAAATACACTTGACGAATGATCGTTTCCATTGCCAGCCATAATATTATTGACAGTTTTTAGGTGTATAGTTGATTTGAATTCTCAATTTATATTTATTTGTTTCTTTTTTTTTTTTCAGTATGTAGAAATATAAATCAAACCTAAGCGGGATTCGAACGCTAAATTTCTAGTACATGATTGGAAGAAAATATAAAACGGTCCCAACTTTTACTGCGCAATTGCTGTTAAAAATCAGTGTGAGGCTGCAATCGTAAGGTTATATATTTGATTTACAATTCGATGCAATTCTTTGTTTTTGAAACCGAGATATAAAACCTTAAGAAAATGTGTTTTGTTAGAAGGTCTTAGAAAGAATAGTTTGTTACAACGGCTAGAAAGTATTTTAAAGTCTGATAAGAATAAAATGTTGTTTTTGGTAATATTATATTTACGTTTTTGTTATTTTAAAAAGTATTTTGAATCAAGAATCAAAAATCTCCCCGAGTTTTTGCGAAAAAGAAAGAGTTTTGCGTTTGGGGAAAGTATTAGAGGAGATATCTTAGATGGCTGTCTTCATCTACAGGGCAGGGAAAGTAGTTTATTGGCGTCACATCAGTTATCCTCGGATCCTATGAAACTACCTATTACATGTCACTGAAAATTTTCTTCTATTGCCTTGAGTTTAATTATCTACTTGAAAAATCATTGCTTGGTTCTTTATATTTCTGCTGCTTTTTGCTTGATAGTTTCCATATCATGAACACAGTTTCATTTATTGTTTACATAATTTTCTTGAAATTGCCTAAAACTTATTAATCTTCTTAGTAAGGTAAAAAAATTTATAACGGATATGAAAATGGAGTAATAATACTGAATTTTCATGTTATAGTGGATTCTGAAGATGGTATCAATTCGCATGACGAGGTGTCTATTGACTCAAATGGTAGTGATGAACAGCAAGGTAACGGAGGTGCTTAATAATACAAGAATATCTCGTGCTCTGTTGTTTTTTGTATTTATGATATTATCTGTGTAGATGAAAGTAATACTGCAGAATATTTATGTTGTAGAGGATTCTGAAATCTGCTTGGGTATTTAGCTTGAACAAAGTTCTAATGATACAGGTGAAAAGACGGTTCATGATTCAACTGATAACAAGATTCAGCTAGGTAAAGATGGCACAACGATTGGAAGTTCAGTTGAAATGGTCTCTGAGGTTGAAAAAACTGATAAAATGACTCAAAGTTCTTCTGGAGTGCACTTAACTACAGTTGACGCAGATGAACCATATATGGGTCAGGAATTTGAATCAGTATCTGCAGCTCATGCATATTATTGTGCATATGGTATGCGTTTGGGTTTCATAACCCGTATAAACTATCATACTCGCTCAAAATGTGACGGATCCATTATTTCTCAATCCTTTGTATGTAATAAAGAGGGTTACCGAAAGCCTCCCAAGCATGAAGTGAAGAATATTAGGCCGCGAGCTGCCACTCGGGTTGGCTGTAAAGCAATGATTTCAGTAAGGAAATTGAGCTCTGAAAAATGGATTGTCACAAAATTTGTGAAAGAACACACTCATGTTTTGGCTGGCGGCAGCCAAACACAAAAGAGAGTGCTCTATAATCAGATAGCGGTTAGTTTTTGACCCTGTAGTTCTCTTAAACTTTTAATGTATTAGTTTTGAGTTTGCTTTGTTGAATGTCGTTATATGTTGGACTTGTCTTGCTACCGATAGTTACTAAATTAAGAACTAACCGTTACAATTATAGGCTTTGCTTAATCCAAATCGGGACACTGAAAAACTTTCTGATATTGCCGTCTCTTGAATCTGCATTAGAATATCTACATTCATTATATTATATATATATGAGAATGATAAACTAGATGAGCAATTAGTTTGGTAAGCAAATTGTTCAAGGTGAGAGATTAATAAGTACTGATCTGATTGTTTTCATCCTTTCCATGTTCTCCCGGTTGTTGTGATGTACATCATTTTTCTTGATTCTCATTTTCAGGAATTCTTGTGAATTAGATGTTAATTATAGCTATGAAGTGACTTGAAAGCAATTAAAATCTTATCATTTGTGCTTTATCTTCTTTCCTTTTTGTTTGCTTTGCTCTTTGCAGACTGAAGACAGGAGAGTTCAAGAACTTACTCAACAGCTGCTGATCGAGAGAAAGCGGTCTGCATCACTTCGGAGATGTCTTGACCTTTTATTCAATCACATAGAGGAGCACACACAGAGCCTCTCAAAAAAGATCCAGTATATAGTAGACAGTGTAAATAAGATCGAATCTGAAGGAAAACCCCATCAAGATCCCAGATAGTCTCAACATTGTAATGCAAAATTCATATGATTTTTCTTTTAGTATTTTGAGATTTATTGTCTATGAAGTTGAATATCAACATAGATAGGTTTTCACGATTTATTTGAATTTTCTTTTGCATTTCTCAGGTTCTCAGCTGTTTAGCTAGCTAGGTGTTTGTACATGTGATACACAAGACAACAAATACAATAGCTCGACACACCAATTGCTGCATCAAAATTGCTTAGGTTTTGGATGATTTGGTCTTTGCACCTTTGCTTTTGTGGCTGCCAATCATAGTATGCCATGTCAACGTACAGAGCAACCGACAGTGTCAGTGCTGAAAAACCAAAAGCCATACATTATAGTAAAGTTTTCTTCAATAATACTGCCACTCTGTTGCCGTTTCTAGCCTAATTAGGCAGTTTACATTGCATGTCATGTTTTTTTAATCCATGCATATATTTATGTCTTCCGTATGAAATGGATTTGGTTTAATACTCAAGTTACATGTAAACCAAGCTATTTAGAAAGAATTTGAGGCGATACATTTGGTTGAATACTTAAATATTTTGTGATAGGTGCGACTATTGAATCATTCTTTTCCCACCTGAGCTATAAGAAGCTTTCAATTAGAGGTGTAGAACATGTTGTATCATCCCGGTCTGGTGAAAAATCTAAGCCCATTCATGTTTTCATTATTGCTCGTGCCGTGCCTAATTTTTTAAAGTACTGCCATTAAATTTGTATAATGTCGTTTTGGTTTGGCCTATTCACCTCTAATTTCAATGCGAATAGTAATTAGACAACTGCAAACTATGACAGGTGGGCGACTGGCAATGAGGAGAGTTTCTTTTTCCTTTTATAAACTTGTGTGCAGATAGTCGTCAGATTGCTGAAAGTTTTCAATTGTAAGAAAAAGAAAAAAACTACAATGGTTGTGCACACCAGAAGCTGATTCCTGTTATTTGTTGATTACTTCTAATTTTACATTTGGATTGCAATTGGTGGAACATGAAACTAGAACTGGAACCTCGTAAAGATATTACATGAGAAAGCTGTGTTAAAAATCACGACTAGGGGGGGAGGGGGAGAAAAGTCCCAATCAAATAATTGTATAAAAATTAATTTAGTAATTTTAATTAATTAAAAAATTCAAATTAAAAAAAAAAAAGAGAAAACCCAAAATCCAACACATTGCCAATGTTATGGGCTCACTACTCGTGTTAATTACCCATACTAAAGAGATATTGTAAATATCTTCTTAGAAGTGGCAAACGGACCGACTTAGCCAAACTCGACCCGCCGAAAGAAAGTCCATGCCGGCTCACAGGCCGGCCTTATACTATTTATAAATTGGGTCAGACTTGTGTGAGACAGTCCAAAATTTTAAAAAATAATTAAAAAAATTTAATAGATATTATAAATATAAATTAATTTAAAATAAAAAATAAAATTATTTAATATATAAATATATAAAATAAATAAAACTATTTAATATTTACTTATAATATATATATATATATATCTAGTTTAGACAATATAAACCCAGCACAAAATATGAACAGGCTTAAATTTTTTAGCCACACTGAAATGACATAGTTGACTCCTCCAGTTCAGGAGAGAGTAAAAATCAGACCTACAAACATTTATTTTGGCACAGCTCAAACACCATCCTACAAGGAATTATGCAAATATTCCTCTTCATCTTGAATCTAGCTTCACTGCGATGGCTTAACGTATTACACCTTTTACAGAGTCAGAAATACCACCCCTTCCAGATAAACTACATTTTTTTATATCAACCGCAGTCTCCGGAAAACAAGATAAAAGAATTCTCACATTTTGTTGCATCTAGCCGAATCCTGTTAATTGGCAGGAGTCTGGCGAGAGACCTTGGTGCAACTTAATTTGATGAATACAAGACAATATTACAAGAAATCACATTGCACCAAGTTTGAATCAAATTAAGCTACAACAGCAGAGACATTATTAGTGTAAAAAGAGAAGAATCTGAAACCCGGCTTAAACAACTACAAGATCCCTATGCCACTTAACTTCCTAATTTAAAAGCATCAACAAAGAGGCCTAAGCACACGCCAGCTTTCCAATAGTTCATCATCACCACAAAAGATTGCAACCTCCCAGTTGACGGGGAAGGGGTTTTCTTGTACATAAGCATACCTATACCCTCAATGGCAGCAACCACGATACCAGCGACTAGCACGTCCCAGTCACCTGTCTGTCCAAGGATTGTAGCCAGAGCATTTGCAGTGTAGAAACCCAATAGAAGGAGAAATATTTTCATTGGAAAGTTCTTTCTTGCTGTGTTCAGCTTCTCCAGCAGCTGTCTACCGCCCGCACTTACTATCCTGCCCAATCTAGTGCCGCCTAGATCAGGGCCATCACCATTGAGGTTCTCTTGTCCGCCATTTCCCGATATCCCTCCTGTGTCCAAGGCAAATCCTATTTTCCATCCATGTCTTCTTATCTGAAAACTACTTTTGTGGAAAGAAAACAAATGCCAAGTTCAAAAAGGGATCACCATCAACCAGAAAATATACAAAAATTCAAGATATCAAGTATTTCAATGTCACCTAAACATAGAATCAATAAGTTCCATCTCACAACGGGCATATAACTATATGGGCGCCACTAGCAAATTACCACAATAGACTATGAAGTAAGATCACTAATCAAATTAAATAATTCCATCATGTGTATTGAGTATAGTACTTAAGATTCGTTTGCCGAAAATCTATACAAAAGAACACAATGGGGTCAGCAAATAGGCCAAAAAATGAGCTAACATGCATTCAAGTGGACTCATGAAAGCCCAAGGATACTTTTGAAATATTGGTATTTGCACCCAAGAGGGGGCTGAATTTTTAAAAAATTATTACAAGAAATTTAAATTTCGAACACAACCACACAATCAAAAACGTGCAAAAATATAGAGAAAGTGAGTAGAGATCTCAAACACCAGGATTTATAGTGGTTCGGTATAACCTTGGCCTACATCCACTCCTTTAAACTTTACTTGAAGATTTTACTATGAACAAGTTTTGAAAGCCCAAGACTCAATATACATTCAAGGAGATTTTTGGTACCTTTCAAACTTTACAAGTGATTTTACTTTTCAATCACTCAACCTCACAATACCCAAATGAAACACTCACTTCTTTCACTCTTTTCAAAAGAGAATAAACGTACAAACAAGATTACATCTTCAAATGGTTCTCCAATAAGAGAGAATATTAAAGAACTAGGTTTATGATATGTGTTTGTAACAATTTGTAATCTCAAGTTTTGATTTTGAAACTTGATTGATATTTGTAAGCACTTAGGGTTTGAGAGAATTGTTTCAAATCACCTATCAATGTGTGAAAGACTAGTATTTATAGCTAGGATCGAAAAACTAGCCGTTAAGAGACATAAAATTCAAAACTCGAGTGCAAACGGTTGACCAATTCAAGTAATCGGTTGGCCGGTCTTTGAAATTTCAAAAACCCCAACTTGAGCCCAGGAAACCAATGGGCTGGTTTAAAGAAAACGATGAACAGTTTGGAGCAAACAATAGGCTGATTTTTTATTTGTTCTGTTTTTAAAATTCTTGAAAACCTGGCAAATTTATCCTTGTTTAGTTTTGAAAATTTTGTGATTAGGTCCATATCCTAAGTTCCAAAAGTTTGTGTTTTAGTCCAAATTCAAGGTTTCCAAAGTTTACATTTTGGTCCATTTTTCAGGTTTCAAAAGTGTGTTTGTACTAAGAAATGAGCTTACACAATTACTATAATCTCACACACACAAGCATATATCCAAGGATATAATAATGAATACCCTAAGCTTGTGACTCGATTCATCAATTTGAACTCTTAATTGAACGGCCTACTTCCTTTTTCATTGGCTTGATTGAAAGACGTATTTTGTTATCAGCAAAATAAGAGTTTAGGTGATGCTAAGGTGAACAACTTTGAAACTGATTGAACTAATTGTCCAAGTGCTCTAAGCATATCTTATTTCATATAGGTGTTTAATCATCTAATATCACTTCTTATCCCATAAGGGAAAAAAATCATCTAATATCATTGATCACCAGTTAGCTTACAGAAAAAATGCTCTAGGTAATACAGTACCAAATTCAAAATATAGTAATTATCCTACATAATGATAATTCAGGATAAGAGTTGTTGAAGAAATACAAAAACAATGTAATCCAAGAATGAGTTCAAGATAACTTAATTCATACGCTAATGCTTGAAGTTTGTTAGAGAATTTTGTGTTTTTGTGAGAACAAGACTAACTCATGATCGGTGATCCATAAGAAAACAGAAGACCATAAACACATAAATGTTGAAAAAAAATTTAAAATTACCTCTTTCCGAGAAAAGAAGCAAACTTTGTACCAATCTTTGAACTCTGTCCACTTGTACTAGGTACACTTTTCCACTTCTGGTTAGCACAAGTTGCAAGCCTTATACAAGAACTTTCAGCAATATCGCTCTCCAATATTGATAAACTTGACAGCAGTGGCAATGCTCCCGTTCGACAGGCCATCAAACCAAAAGCATATAAACTTAAAAAACCAATGTAATGAGGTACAAAGTCAGTTGACAATATAATAATGTATGATCAAACTAGAAAACCATACACATTCTTTAGTGTACAGATCTTCAATCTGCCATATGCTTTAAACTCAATGCTTGTTCAGATTGACAATTACCAGGACATAGTAAAACTCATGCTAATTATAAAATTGGTGCCTAAATTTTGAGTGCCTGGACATTCATTGGACACCAACTTTATTTTTACAAAAGCAAGTTAAACTCACAGTATCACAGTATCAAGCCCGGTTTATAATTGTATTCCATATGTGATAACAGTGGGAAATACCAAACTTCTCAAACAAATTAGCATTGAAAGTATTGCGGAATTAGTGATTCATTGAGACTCCAATGTGATGCTAAACAATTAGGATGAAGTTCAGGAGCAAAATAAAATGAGTGAAATGCAGGACTTCCTAATTGGAATGGCGAAAAGAGCAGCGATAGGCAGCTTTAACAATGGTCCCAAAGTATGGTTACCCAATTCCTACACCAATAAAACAGGAAATCACTAGCTTGAATTCAAAAGGGAACGAATTAGGCTGTCCTAATATTTACTTGACCTTTTGAAGCCCTAGAAAAAAAGTTCAGTTGTGATTGTTGAAAAGATAATCATTGCCTCTAACTAGGTGGATGTGCATATTTATTAGAACAATGAATGCCGGCATAATCCTAGTACAAATGTTTTAATTACAACAACATCAAACGAGCAAGAAGAAGAAAAAAACCTAACAATTCACATTATAAAGTTGTACTTCTACAAAGAACTAATATACACTTACGATTAGGAATAGAATCCTCCACATTCTCAAATGCCTTAGTAATCCTTTAAATTGAGTTCATTTAAGCAATTTTGGTGATATACCATATGATAAATAGCTTTCCAACAAATACCCGTTATGATCTTCACATATGATTTACAATTTATCACTTCAATTTTAAGAAAGTTAAAAAAATAATGTAAAGTAAAACAAGGAATTGTAGAAGCAATTACCTCAAGATGTAACCAGCATTCAAGAAAATAATTTTTAAAATAAGGTGAGGAATTATCAAGAACCCAGATGGAAAAAACAAAACAAGAGAAAATCAAAATCAAAATGAAGCTCATAATTAAAAAAAAAAAAAATTGAACCATAACAGAGTTAAAAATTTTCAACTTCATAAAAAATAGAGTGAAATTTTTATTTTTATTTTCAAAACGAAAAGGGAAGAAGAAAAAATCTAGATTTTCGTGTAAAATATCAATATCCATATCCACATCATGTAAATCTTGGTTTATTATGAGTCTTAAAAAAATGAGTGAGAAATTATGAAAGAAGATAATTACATTCTGATAAAACTTAAATCTTTCAATTTTTATTTTTCTTTTGGTTCATTTACAAATAGAACGAAATGAGAACAAAAATAAAGAAGTTGGAAACACTAACCTTCAATCACCAATGAAATTCGAGGCTTTCGTTAATGTAGTGCCATGACAGAGAGAGAGAGAGAGAGAGAGGAGAGAGGAAGAGAGAAACAAGTTATGGTTCAGAAACAAAGTGAAATGAAAGCACAAAATTGGATGGCAATAATATTAATATCCAGCATGGCTTGAAACCAAAGAATGTGTTTGGGAATGCTTATTTAGAAACCCTTGTTTTTAAAGAAACGTGCTTCCTAAAAAGTACTTTTTAATGGGATAATAACACCTGAATCCCTATATTACAACCAACAATAAATAAGTACATAATTTTTAAAAAACTTATCATATAAGTCTCTATCAATATCAATAGATTTTTTTTAAAAAATTTCGTTAATAAAATTGATAATTTGGCTTTTATACTCCTAAAAAAAATGAAACACACATAAGTTTGTGGATTTTTTAATTTATAACTATCAAGTTTCTGGATTAAAAAAATGTGCATAAAATAAAATTTTATTAGAATTAGACATAATCATTGTATTGCTTGAATTTTTGCTTTTATCTTATATATATATATATATATATGCATATATTTTGGTCTCATTTGCGGATTTCTTCTACTAGCGGTTATTAAGTTTTTGTTAGAATAATTTTAGAACAAATCTAAAAATGAAGTGAAGAGGATGATTGATCTAAGGATTCAAAGATTCAAAATGTGTGATATGTATGTTCTATGAATCTTATTTATTTACTAAAGATTAACTTAAAATTTTTATTTTAAGACGCTGTTTGAATATTCGATAAAAAAATTAAAGGACAGAAAAAGGAAATTGATTGGAGTTAAAATAAATTTTTTATTTATTTATTTTTAATTCAAGAACTTGTTTGTTACAAATTAAGAAACTCAAGATTTATGTGCCCTTGGTACATTTTAGGAGTATAATTGTCAAATTATCAATTTTAATAACAAAATTTTAATACAATCTAATGGGTTGAATTGCGTGAGAATATTTTACAAATTATATTTTTATGTATTATTTCGCTAAAAGTCAGTGATTTAAATGTTATTATCTGGTTGAAGCATACTTATTTTGATTTTAATTTTTTTAAAGAATTTTTTTTAATTTAATTAGATTTTATGAAATAGACAAAAACAAGATTCGGTTATTCTAAATGTTAGCTTAGGTTTGAAACGCTTTCAATATTATTAAAAATGTTTTCAAATTATCAAAAAAAATTTAATATTTATTTTGTACAACATTGAATAGAAATTCACAAAGTATTTTTTGAATATCAAAATAATGTAGATTATTGTTAAAAAAGCATTACATAAATACCTTTTTATAAAGCCTTTTTTTCTTAATAACTACAAATAAATATATATTAAAAATAATTAAATAAGTATATTTTAAAAATATTTTGAAACATTTATATGAAAAAAAAAACGACTATTTAAATAGACCGTCAAGTACAACTTTTTAGGTAAGATTTCTTCAAGTCTTGTACTAGTAGAATATATATAATTTTTACTAATTGTTTTTTATTATCTTAATAGACATTTTTTTTTTAAGAACATGTTACTTGAAAAATGAACAAAATATTTTAAAAATAAAATCAAGGTATTTCAGCCAATTTAATTTGCTTAAAAAGTTCAAAAAATTATTTTAAAGTTCAAAGTTTGAGCTTCCAATACCCAAAATTTAAATCAATGACATTTTAGTTATTTTACATACGAAAAGTAATTTTGTCATTTTATAAATTTATGTCAGGGTATTGAAAACCTAACTAATAACTCTGTATTAGTGTTTAATTAGCTATTGAGAGTGATTTGATAACAATTTGTTAAATTTAGAAAATTTTCTTTAAAACTTTATTCGTGCACTTGACTTTAAAATAAAAATTGGTGTTGATTAAAAAATTAGATTGTTAAACGGTTTATTTCATTGAAAAATGATTCGATAAGGATAAATATGAGTTAAATTTGAGTCAAATTCGAGGTCAGATGAGAAAGAATCAAAGTTTAGAACATAACATATATATAGGAAAATAACAAATGACATGTTTATCCTTCCAACTTCATTTTTCTTAATTTCTTTTTAGGGACAAATGTGTCATTTACATACATTTTAATTTGAAATTAAGCTGGGCAAAAAGCAAACCACCTTATTTCCTTCTTCTTCATCCTGTGAACACAATTATATATTTGTTTTAATTTTTTTTTTCAAACTTTCTCCAAATTACTCAATTTTTAACTGATTAAAGTCTTGTTTTTTGTTGCTAATCACACGTACACAACACGGGCTACACTCTAGGAATTTTGTTGGAGCGATTTGGTGGTCGACAATTAAGTCAGGAGGAGAATAGTGTCATTATTTATAATTTAGGAATTTTCAAAATTACTTGCAATTCAAACGTTTTAGGGTTAAATTGACTCCTCAGTATAATTCACAACATCGTTGTTATTATATTTTTGCAATAATTTTTTTTATAATAGTATTGTTCATCACGGAATTACTGTTTATCACGGATAATTTTTTCAATTATACTTATTTATGCTAGAATTAAACCGATTAGTTGTTGGATTAGGTTAAATTAAATTTTGTCGGTAGATATAAATAGTGATAGTAGCGTTTAGGCTTGATTTAGATTTCGAAATAATATGTTATCGTGTGAAATTGGTTAGTAATAGTGAATTAAATATAATCGATACCCCGATTATTAATCGTTAGATTCAGATTATAGAAGAAAATAGAATTCAAAAAGGAGAAAAAACCTTGTTGTATATCAATATTGTAGTTAAATTTTAAGCATGTATACTTCAATTACTATGTTAATAATTAGTAGAAATGTGTTATAGATACGTCGAGAGAGTAACCATCCAACCCCTAGTGATCGAGTTTCTGTTCCATTTTTTATGACACATGTGAGTGAATATTTATTATTTAACTTATTTTTATCCAAATTTTAAGCATTATTTGAGAATTAATTGTAAAATTCATATCAAAATTAATTTACATTCTACTTCATATAGAAAATGAGATTTACTTTAAGCTATATATATTGTTGTGAAGGAGTTGTTGAGATGTTGATTTTGAGGCTAAGAGCCAGTCATTGTGTTTTGAATTGTGTTTTATTTTTGATTTATTGTATTTCTGACAATATACTAGATATTATTTCAATTTTCACTTACCCCTAACCGAGAGACATAATAAGGGAGTTTATATGCTTTGAAAGCACATTCTAATTTTTGTTTTATGAAGGTACCGGTACATATGAGAAGTAAGAGGCGAAGGACAGTCTAATATCTAACCTAAATTTTGTACACATCCTTGCATATTATTCTATTTTCATTTAACTATTTAAAATTATAATTCAAGACTTATAATAGTATGCAGTAGATGTCCTGTTAATATGATTTACAAATTTAAATTGATTTTAACTTTAAACATATTTTATGTCAAAATTGAATTGAATTAAAATTTATCATTTTTCTAATATTTTAGTATCCACATTGAGTTTTTTGTCAAAACTTATCCCACCACAGTTTCTAGTGATTGCAGGATTTTTTTTTAGGTGAAGATTCTAGGAGATATTCGTGAAGAGCATTGGGATTCTAGATTCTCTATGCGGTCACCTAAGAGTGATTATTTTTGTCTATTTTGTATATTTGACATAACGCCCAATAATGTATACATATTATGATGTGATTTTTGTATGTTTCCATACATATACTCTTTTGTTATGAGTATCCTAATATATATCTGACATGATGTTAATGGGCATGGAGTTTTTAGTATATGTGTATAAGCTGAGGAATATGATTTATATTCATATAAATTATAGATTTTGTTTGAGGCTTATAGGGGTAGGATATCTCTACCTCTATGTCATCACGACACTGAGTTACCAATGTGTGACAAAGTGGTGTTGCTTCTTTGAGTATCTGGATAATGTAATGCATCTTTTTTTTTTTTTTTGTAAATATCGCAGAATAAATTGTAATTTATTTGATTTTTACTTCTGCATTTTAACAGCTAAATTATTTCTTTTCGAAATTAAAATCCCTCTGATAGAGACCAAAGGATTTCTTCTTCATTAGGCCTCTAGTGCCACCTGTTGGGGTTCAGGGTCAAGTAGGTAGAGGACGAGGTAAAGGACGAGGTAGAGGTCAGGGTAAAGCTAAAATGCAAGAGTCCGAAGTGCCAAATGAAAGAGTGGATGATAGGCACAGTATAGATCTTGCTGAGGGAATGCATAGAATCCAACATGCTGTAGAAGTGCTGGTAAACTTGGTTTCTCAATAATATCAGCAGCAAGCTCAAGTTCCTTCTATTTAGCCTAGTCCAGAAATTCAACAACTTATTTAAGCTATTGTTAAGCAAGGACAATTGTTAATGGTGACCTTGCAAGATTTCTAAAAGATGCACTCGCCGACTTTAACAAGGGTTGAAGTAAGTTTAGATCCTAATGAGTTTTTAGAGGAGTTATAAAGGATTTGCAGCGCCTAAGAATGCACACCAGCGAGATCAGTGGAGTTGGTTAGTTTTTGGTTAAGAGACATAACTTATGCTTAGTATATGTCCTTTGTACAGAGGAGGAGTGTTACAAAACCCCTTAGAGTGGCCAGAGTTTAGTGAAACTTTCCTTGCCCATTTCATGCTAAAGAGTATCAGAGATGCTAAGGCAAGTGAATTTGAGCACTTTATTCAAACAGAGAATATGTCAGTAGCAGAGTATGATGTACAATTTACTCATCTTTCTTGCTTTGCTCCACATACAGTGAGTACAAAGTAGATGAGAGTCAAGAGATTTGTTGATGGGTTGTGAGACTCTTTTTAGATCATTGCAAGTCAAAGGGACTACCACATATACCCAAGCTTTAAATTCAACAGTCCAGTTTGAATTGATAGCTAAGAAGCAGTGGGCTAAAAATGAGTCCTAGAAAAAAGTCAAGACATAAAGTTTTAGGAGGCCACGACAAGGTGGCCAGGCCAGTTCGCATAGTGAGCCTCATCTCAAGGGCTCTACTCCTAAAAATGAGACTCTAATATTTAAGGGTTCGAGCAGAAAGGAGGACTGAAATTCTCATCAACAAACTGCATCGTCTGCCTCAGTAGGTAAGCCTAATGTACCTATGTGTTGGAGGCGTGGGCACCTTCACTACGAATTATGTAAAAATGAGACATATGCTTGTTTTAGATGTTGTCAGATGAGCTATATGATTAGAGATTTCCTGTTCCACCTGTTCAGCCCTCTCATGCTCAGCAGGTAGCATTATCTCAGTTAGGACCTTCTTAAAGAAAAGGGTTATATGGGTAAAGGTCAACCATCTAGGGAGAGAGGATAACAATCGGTTGGCAAAAGTTAATCATCTACTGGCAGAGCCTAGGTGAGAGTGTTTGCATTGACTTTTCAGGATGCTTAAGCATCAAATATATTGTGACAGGTATTCTTTCTATTGAGGCTATTGATTCTAGAATTCTGTTCAACCCGGGGGCAACTCATTATTTTATTTCTCCATACTTTGCTACCGTTTGGGCAAAGAGATTATAAACCTAGATTCACCTATAGTTGTGTCTACTCTAGTAGGAAGCGTGATATTAGCTTCTAAGATTATAGAATCTTGTGCTATTTCTGTTGGTGATCATGTATATCCTACTAATCTAATCTTGCTAGAGATTTTAGATTTCGATGTAATTTTAGGTATGGACTGGTTGTCTAAATATTATGCGACAGAGGATTGTAGGCAGAAAACTCACTTATTCTATTACGAATGATTCAATCTTTGAAGTCCAGGGTCATAGGAGTGAAATCCTTGGTAACTTGATCTCGGCTATTGATGCAGGTAAACTACTCAGTAAGGGATAAACTAAGTATTTAGTCTTTATTTGGGATGTTGATGATAGTACAGTAAATCCAGCACATGTTCTAATAGTCAGAGAATTTTTAGATGTTTTTCCTGAAGAGTTACCTGGACTACCTCCAGAAAGAGAGATCGAGTTTAGTATCGACCTTCTTTTGGGAATTCAGCCTATCTTGATTCTCCCGTATCGAATGGCATCAGTCGAATTGAAGGAATTGAAGGTACAACTTCAAAATTTGTTGGATAAGGGATTTATACTCCCAAGTACCTCTCCTTAGGGTGCTCCAGTCCTATTTGTTAGAAAGAAAGATGGATATTGGTGGCTGTGCATTGATTACAGGTAACTGAATAAGGCTACCATTAAAAACAAGTATCCATTGCCGAGGATAGATAACTTATTTGTTTAACTAAAAGGAGCTCGATGTTTTTCAAAGAAAGATCTAGATTCTGGGCATCATCAGCTTAAAATTAAGGGTGAAGACATCCTGTAGACTGTTTTCCGTACCCGATATGGACATTATGAATTTTTGGTGATGTCTTTTGGACTTACTAATGCTTTATTTGACTTTATGGACCTAATGAGCCAAGTCTTCAAGCCTTTCTTAGACTAGTTTGTAATAGTCTTTATTAAAGACATTTTGGTATATTCATCGGATCACTAAGAGCACGGGAGACATCTTCGTATTAATCTTCAAATTCTCAGAGAATACAAGTTGTATGCGAAGTTCTCCATGTGTGAATTTTGGTTATCGGAGGTAGTTTTCTTAAGTCACATCATAACGGATAATGGAATTTGCGTTAATCTTAAGACGATTGAGTCTGTCCAGAAATGGCCTCGCTCAGCCAGTGTGACAAAAATCAAAAGCTTTTTAGGCTTGGCGGGGTATTATTGAAGGTTTATGGAGAATTTTTCCCGAATTACAACACAGTTGACTCGGCTCACTTAGAAAGAAATACAGTTTGGATAGTCGGAGGCCTGGGAAGAAGCTTTTCAAAAGCTTAAGAACTATTTGACTTTGGTACCTATCCTTACACTACCCTGTGATGGCGGTGGATTTACTGTGTATTGTGATGCCTCTAGGGTAGGTCTCGGGCGTGTATTGATGCAGCAGGGTCGAGTTATAGCTTACGCGTCCAAGCAATTAAAAGGATATGAGCAAAATTATCCTACGCACGATCTTGAGTTGGAGGCAGTTTTGTTTGCATTGAAGATATGGAGACATTATCTTTACGAGGAAACCTTCAAGATATACACAGATTACAAAAGATTTAAGTATATCTTTAATCAGAGAGACATGAACTTGAGGCAAAGACGATGGTTAGAGTTGCTCAAGGATTATAATTACACTATTAATTATTATTCATAAAAAGCTAATGTGGTAGCCGATGCCTTAAGTAGAAAATTTATTGGTAGCTTATCCTAGGCGATAGAAGGATATTGGCTAAAGACATACGTGCATGACTGATGGTGTTGAAATCCAAATTTCTGAATTTGGAGTTGTGATTGCTTAGGTGCAGGTGAAATCTATCTTAGTGGATGAAATTAAAGAAGCTTTGATTTCGACCCCGTATATAGATGAAATGAAGAGGTGTATTAAGCAAGGTAGAGGGGTAACTTTAGAGTAGATAACTATGGCATCTTCAGATACCGAGATAGGATAATAGTGCCACCAATGCAAAAACTCAAGAATCGACTTCTGGAGATAGCTCACACTTTCTCCTATAAAATGAATCCAAGAGGAACAAAGATATATCATAATCTATGGGAGATTTACTAGTGGAAAAGCATGAAGAGAGATATTACTGATTTTGCGGCCAAGTGTTTGACTTGTCAGCAGGCACAAGCGGAGCATCAGAAACCGTCTGGTTCACTTTAGAGTTTGAATGTACCCAAATGGAAGTGGGATAAAGTAACCATGGATTTCATTGTAAGCCTTCCTCGTATATCTAAAGGATATGATTCTATATGGGTCATCGTGGATAGATTGACGAAGTTAGCTCATTTTCTTCCTATTAAAACCACCTATACTACTTTTCAATATGCTCAGATTTATCTAAATCATATAGTTTCTTTGCATGGTATACCTGTTTCTATCATTTTAGATTAGGGTTTTCAATTTACATCGAAGTTCTGGCAGTCCTTCCAAGAAACTTTAGGCATTCAACTCCATTTCAGTACTGCACTCTATCCTCAAATTGATGGACAATTAATTAAGATGATTCAGACTTTGGAGGACATGTTATGGGTGTGCGTGATTGATTTTGAGGAAGTTGAGATCAACATTTACCTTTGATTGAATTTGCTTACAACAATAGCTACCACTAGAGTATACAAATGACACTATTCAAAACCATGTAAGGCCGAAAATGTAGATCTTCAATTAGGTGGTTTAACCATGGAGAACATAAGTTATTGAGGCCAGATTTGATACAAGATACTATAGAGAAAGTCAAGGTGATGTGGAAAAGAATCATGATGGCTTAGAGAAGGCAGAAATCATATGTAGATCATTGGCCGTGAGATATCGAGTTCAAGGAGGGGGATTATGTATTTATGAAGATTTCTTCTTTTAAAGGAGTGATGTGATTTGGCAAAAAGGGTAAGTTGAGCCCGAGATATATTAGACCCTTCAAAATTCTCCGACGGGTTGGGAGTAGAACATATGAGTTAGCACTTCTACTTAGTATGGATAAGATACATCCAGTTTTCCATGTATCCATATTAAAAAAAATATCTCTATGATGAGTCGCACATCCTTGAACCTCAGACAGTATAATTAGACTGAAACTTGTCTATCAGGAGCAATCCGTGGCTATAGTAGATAAGAAGGTGAGAAAACTTCGATAGAAATGAATTCCTTCAGTGAAAGTCATTTGGCAGCATCATAAGAGTAGTGAGGTGACTTGGGAGTTCAAAGATGTCATGAGGAAGAAATTTCCTCACTTATTTGAAGATAAAGGTAAATATTTATGAATCTAACTTGGAGGGACGAATTTTCTTTAAGGGGCGGAGAATGTAATACCCCAAAATTTAAACAAGAGCATTTTAGTCATTTTACACAAGAAGGGTAATTTTTTTATTTTATAAATTTATGTCAGGGTGTTGAAAACCAAGCTGATAACTCTATATTGGTGTTTAATTAGCTATTAAGAGTGATTTGATAATAATTTGTCAAATTTAGAAAATTTTTCTTTAAAGTTTTATTCGCGCACCCAACCTTAAAATAAAAATTGGCATTGATTGAAAAATCCAATTGATAAACAGTTTATTTATATTGAAAGAGAGCTCGATAAGAATCGATATGAATCAAATTTAAGTCAAATCCGAGGTCAGATAAGAGAGAATCAAAGCTTAGAACGTAGCGTATATGTAGAAAAATAGCAAATGATACGTTTACCCTTCCAACTTCATTTTTCTTCATTTCTTTTTAGGGGCAAATAAGTTATTTAAGTACATTTTAATCTGAAATTGAGTTAGGCAGAAAGCAAACCACCTTATTTCCTAATTCTTCATCCCATGAACGCCATTACACATCCGTTTTAATTTTTTTTAATTTTTAACCAATTAAAGTCTCGTTTCTTACTGCTAATCACACGTACACAACACGAGCTACACTTTAGGAACTTTGTTTGAGTGATTTGGTCGTCAACAATTAAGCCGGGAGAGAATAGTGTCACTGTTCAAATTTTAGAAATTTTAAAAATTATCAAAATTCGGACGTCTCAGGGTTAAATTGACCCTTTGGTATGATTTTCAACATCGTTGTTATCGTATTTTTGCAATAATTTTTTTTATAATAATAATATTTATCACAAAATTACTGTTCATCACGGAGCTACTATTCATCACAGACAATTTTGTAGATTATATTTGTTTAAGTTAAAATTAAATCAATTAGTTGTTGGATTAGGTTAAATTAAATTTGTCGAAAGATATGAATAGTGATAGTAACGTTCGAGCTTGATTGAAATAATGTGTTATCATATGAAATTAGTTAATAATGGTGAATTAAGTATAATTGACATCCCGATTATTAATCATTAGATTTAGATTGTAAAAGAAAATATAATTCAAAAAGAGGGAAAAATTTTCTTGTACATCAATGTTGTAATTAAATTTTATGCATTTATACTTCAATTGTTATGTTAATAATTAATATAAATGTACAATAGATACGTCGAGGGACGGTTATTTAGCCCCCCAGTGATCGAGTTTCTATTCCATTTTTGGCAACACTTGTAAGTGGATATTTATTCTTTAACTTATTTTTATTTAAATTTTAAGCATTATTTGAGAATTAATTATTAAATTCATAGCAAATAATTGATTTACATTCTGCTTCATATGGAAAATGAGATTTACTTTGAGTTATATATATTGTAGTGTAAAAGTTGTTAAGATGTTAATTTTGAAGTTAGGAGACGGCTATTGTGTTTTGAATTGTGTTGTATTTATGATTTATTGTATTTCTGATAATATGCTAGACATTATTTCAATTTTTACTTAACCTTAGTTAAAGGACATAAGGGGGGTGAGTTTATATGCTTTGAAAACACATTCTGATTTGTGTTCTGTGGAGACACCAGTACATGTGAGAAGTAGGGGGTGAAGGGCGGTTTAATATCTAACCCGAAATCTGTACACATCCCTGCATAATATTTTTTTTTATTTGATTATTTAAAATTATAATTCTAGACTTATAATAGTATGCAGTGGATGTCCTAATAGTATGATTTACAAATTTAAATTGATTTTAACTTTAAACATATTTTATGTCAAAATTGAATTGAATTAAAATTTATCATTTTTCTAATATTTTAGTATCCACATTGAGTTTTTTGTCAAAACTCATCCCACCACAGTTTTTAGTGATTGAAGGATTTCCTTTTATATGATAATTTTATAAGATATTCGTGAAGAGCATTGAAATTCTAAATTCTCTATATAGTCATCTAGAAGTTATTATTTTTGTCTATTTTTTATATTGGGCATACGCCCAATAATGTATACAAATTATGATGTGAATTTTGCATGTTTATGTTCATATATTCTTTTGTTTTGAGTATTCTGATGTATGTCTGGCATGATATTGATAGGCATGGAGCCTTAGTATATTTGTATAAGCTCAAGAATATGATTTATATTCATCTGCATTACAAGTTTTATATAAGGTTTATAGGAGTAAAATACCCCTATTTATATGCCATTACGACACGAGTTACTGGTGTGTGACAGAGCTATTTCTAGTAGATGATAATCAAACTACAAAATAAAAATTAAGAAACTTTTATAATATTAATTTTTTTTTTCATAAATTTGATAATTTATAAACTTATTTGTTACTTATACAAACTAAGAAAATTTAATAATTGTAGGAGCAAGAATTTAACCAAAAAAAGTAACTCATTAGGTGAAAGAACTCCTCTATATATAAATTCATAGACCTTCATTTAACCAATTGATTTGAGACTCTTGGACTTTAAATATGAGCAATCATTGTTGCAACACAACAATAATTACATTCCACTCAAATTTAAGCTAGTACTACCCAGCATAAAATCACTTTTTTAACATATTTGTTTCTCTTTTAACCAAAAAAAAAAAAATCCAGTTCATTGGAGTTTTCAAGCAAATGAGAATTCTCTTTTTCCTACTACTTTTCATTACAATTCTCACTTTCCATGCAACAACTATGAGGCAATAACAACAGAAACCCAATGAACAACAAAGAACTAGAGTAATAGAAGTCAATGGAGGGATAGAACATGTAATTTGGGTGGAGCAAGGCAACTTTCTTATCTTTATTTCAGTGTTCACCATCTCAAAAGAGCTTTGGATTTGAAGAAAAGTGTGTTGTATAATATTTCATCTTGGTATAGTATTATTTTATCAAATATCTCTCTTGAAATTTGTAGTAAATTTATTTGCTATAAGTTTTGTAAAAAAAACACATTTACCTCCTCTATGTATTACTTTGACCGTAAGTTGATTAACTAAAAGATAAATACACCCTTAATTTGTTTATTTATTTTTAAGTAAAACCTTAATTTACTATTGTTATTTAAGTTTTAGAAATTATTAAGTATATTTTAAAAAACAAACAAAATAATATTTCATTTATATATATATATATATATTAATTCACTAATAAATTAATTTTGAATTACTTACTGCATATAAGATTCGTAATCTATATTTTAAAAAATAAATTTATTATATAAATATTCAAATGATGTTAATTAATACTAATAATAAGCACATTAAAATATTCTAATTTTAATTATTTAAAGTATTTTTATAACACAATAACTGTATTGTAAAATTTGAAATTTTAATATAAATTATTTTTTAAATAATATGATAATATATTAATGATATTTATTTTAAGTTAATTAAAATTTTATATTATTAAAATTTTGGTATATAAATTAGTATCTAATATAAATAAATTAAAGAACAAAATAAATAAATATGAGCAAATTAGGATTTTATTGATAAAGAATAAATAAATTGAGGATATATGTAGCTTTTAGTTAATCAACTTATGTTTAAAGTAATGTGAAGGGACAATGAGTATGCATTTCCCACAAAAGTTGTCGCAAAGTGAAATTATCACAAATTTCATATAAGACATCTTATTATTTGACAGATTCTTTTTAGTAATAATATAATAACTTTAATTAATTTTACTAATTAATTAAATTAACAAACTACACAACAAATAAATATAAAGGAGACAAGCGATTTTAACTTCGTTAGATTTTTCAATCCTACGTCCACGATACCCACCAATAGAAAATAATCCACTAAAAAATAAATGATTACAAATACTAATTGGCTTATAGAAAATAAAAACTCAATTTTATTATTGTCGCCGCTGTGTAGAATGTTTCTTAGTGGGCTTGTTTAATGAGTTCCCCTCATTTTAATATGTCTAAATTATTTGGACAAAATCAGTAAGATCCCCTTATTAGAAACCGTTGAACTTTCTTCGACTAGTACAAATTATTTTCTTAAAGAATAATGTAATACCCCAAAATTTAAACTAAGAACATTTTAATCATTTTACACACGATAGGTAATTTTGTTATTTTATAAATTTCATATCTGGGTATTAAAAACCAAGCTACAAACTTCATATTAATGTTTACTTAGCTATTGAGAGTGATTTGATAACAATTTGTTAAGTTTAGAAAAATTTCCTTTAAGACTCTATTCGCACACTCGATCTTCAAATATAAATTGTCATTTATTGAAACATCAAAATGATAAATGATTTATTGCTACTAAAAGACGACTCAAAGATGATCGATATGAATTAAATTTGAGACCAGATGAGAGAAAATGAAAGCCTAAAACATAACAGATGTGTAAAAAGATAGGAAAGATCATATTTACCCATTTCAATTTCATTTCTCTTCATTCCTTTTAATTTGTTCAAGGCAAATGAGTCATTTCTTCATTCATTAATCTGTATTTGAGAAAAAAAGAAATCAAGATAACCCATTTCTTCTCCAGAGCTTCTTCTTTTTCATGGGTTTTATTTTCTCTCTTTTTAAGCTTTCTTCAATTTTGTTCAAATCACTCATTTTATAATAGATTAAAATCTCATTTCTTACTGTCAATCACACGTACTCGAAACGGGCTACACTCTAGAAAATTTTTTTGAGCGATTTAGTTAACGATTAAGCTAAGAAGAGAGTATAGTCACTATTCACAATTTAGAGCTTTTTACGATTACTCGCGAATTGGACGTCTTAGGGTTAAATTGACTCCACAATAAAATTCCTAGCACTATTACTATCGTATTTTTTTATTTCAAATAATTTTTCCATGATAGTTACTTTTCATTACAAAAATCTCTATTCATTACGAAAAATTTTCAATTATACTTGTTTAGGCTAAAATTAATTCGATTAGTTGTTAGATTATGTGAAATTAACTTTTGTTAGAAAATATAAATAATGGCAGTAATGTTGGGACTCGATTTTGATTTTGAAATGATGTGTTATTGTGCATAATTGGTTAATAATAGTGAGTTAAGCATAATCGACACCTCGAGTATAAATTATTTGTCACATACCGGTAAATCGGTATCGTGATGGCATAGAGGTAAGGATATCCTACCCCTATAAGCCTCAGACAAAAA
>JAXCLQ010000006.1:10064632-10131711 GCA_035584115.1 Cedrela odorata | reverse complement strand
CTTATCAAGTCTTCTTTCCGTAGAATCAAACCGTTTATCAATCGGAATTTTTTATCAACGCTAATTTTCGTTTTAAGATCGGGTGCACGAATAAAGTTTTAAGAAAATTTTCTAAACTTAGTAAATTATTATCAAATCACTCTCAATAGCTAAGTAAATATTAATTCAAAGTTATTTACTCGATTTTTATTACCCCGACATAATTTATAAAATGATCAATTTACCCCTAATGTGTAAAATGACTAAAATGCCTTTAATGTAAATTTTTGGGTATTACAGGTGTGACATTTCTCCATTAACATATTTTTAATATAGTTATAATATTATCTATTTAAATTCTAATCAATTTTATTTCACATAAAATTAACCTGTAAACACATAAAATATAAATATAACTATGTATTTTTAAAATATAACAAAAAGAGTTAACACTACCTAATTATTTGAATTATTAATTATTTTATAAATGAATTTACATGATAACTTTAAATTTAAAGATTATCAAATGACATACCTTACTAACTGTATATATTATTTTTATTGGATTGCCATGTGATGAAGTGCCATCTTTATTGTTGCATCCCAACCTTTACGCATGTTAGTTGGAGTGTAAACGTAGTTGCTTCGACTCTAGTTGGCTTCAACATGAAAAAGATTTGATCATTATGACACAAAAATTAATTAAAAACTAAAACCGTACTTTTAATGAGACCAAAATATATCAAAATCAGTTAATATACGTAGGTTGATTTTTGAATAATCTTTTTTGTGGGTCTGATATATAACAAACTAAACTAGTTCGTGAAAAAAATTTGAGAGACAGAAGTGTTTAAGAACGAAAGAGATTTAATTCGATAAAACCTGTTTTTTTCATTAACAAAGCACAATGTATACAGGGTTACAACCGATAACCCTAAGAACTAGAAAATAAATTAATAAGCAATTCCTAATTGCTCGGTCAACTCCGATGGCCCAATTTCATGTTCTTCATGCATGTTGCATGTAACAATGTCACACGGACAATGTGACATTGAGCCCGTGACACTATGCCTAGATGGTAGGATCGAATTTGAGACAAACTATTAAGTTATGAATTTATTTGTTACTTCTAATAGCTAAAGGGACGAATTTGAGAATTACTCTCCTCACAAAGTTTGACTTTACCTGCATAACATCATTTTCTGACACTTCTCGTTTTCTCTTTCCTCGGCAGAAAAAAAAATTCATTGGAGCGTTCAGGCAAATGAGAATTCCCATTTTTCTGTTGCTTTTCACCACGATTCTCACTTTCCATGCCACAACTACGCAGCAACAGCAACAACAGAAGCCCATTGAACGAAGAAGCCGAGTAATACAAGTCAATGGAGGACCGGAACATGTGATTTGGGTGGTGCAACTTTCCGATCTTCATTTCAGTGTTCATCATCCTCAAAGAGCTTCGGATTTCAAGAAAATTTTGGGTCCAACTCTTTCCATGATCAATCCATCTCTTGTCCTCATCACTGGTGATCTCACAGGTTCCTTCCAATCCCTCTTTTTTCTTTTTTCTTTTTTTTTTAATTTGTGGCATTCTTGTTAGCTGATTTTGGCTTGGTGGGTGTTCATTAATTTTTACTGTTATGGAGTTTTGTGAATTATTTTTTTTGTGAAAATTATGATTGAATGACTTGGGCGTCTAGAATTTTTGGATTATAGTACGTTGGGTATTTATGAAATTCATGTTTGAGTGACATCACTGAATGCACTTATGTGGATTTATTTTGTGAAATTATGTCTTTTTTTAAGAAAATAAAAATAAAAAATTGGCGTTGTTGTGACTTGATTTTCTTTTGATGGGTGCTTATGAATTTCGAGTTTGAATTTCTCATTCATTTTTTTAAAATTAAATATGCGAATACAGGTTAGAGGACATATGTATACTTCTTTAAGATTCTTGTTTAGTTGCTATATACACTTTTGTTGATTAATATATGCGAAGATATGTTTTTTTGCCCATGTGATTGATAAAGAAAAGAGAAGGCGGCAATTGTTGATCTAGATTTCTCTAGTGTTTTGCAAGTAAAATGGAAGTGTTAGAGAGTGATATGTATTGGTTATTGAAAAATTATGTAGGAAATGTTGCTACTGGTTCAGGTACATTGGCAATGCAATTGATCATTAAGATTACATGTTAGAAAGATGGAGGTGTAAATTTTGCTATTAATGGTCAATTTTTTTATTTTATTTTTACTATTTCCCTTTCTTTGGAATATATATCTAGAAAAATGGTTTAGTTTTGGCTTGGATCAGCAGTGTGGATGTTCAGAACCTATAAATTGTTATTGTTGTTAAGAGTGATAATACATCTTCTGCGACAAAGTTAGTGAATGTGGTTGATAACTTGATTCCTTTTGTCAGTTTTGCAGAATATCGAATTACAGTGCTTGAATAATGACAAAATACTAGAATTTTGGTTGTCAATTTGGGGGTTAACTGGGCATTCATTATGATGAAGTGGTTAATATATATGGAAGTTAAAGCGTAGACACTCCAGAGAACAGATTGAATAAAATTTTATGGATATGCATTTTTCTCCAAAATGTTTCCGGGTTCTCTCCCATATACTCTGCGTTATTTTGTTGCACCCCCATTTTCTAATGTGTGTTTAAATAATAAATTATCTCTTAGCGAAGGATACTTAAATACTCTCATGATGTATCTTCTCTTCTTTTTGGGTATGTTTCTTAATTATTAATATAACTTCATTTAGCCAAACAAGTTTTACTTATTTTCACTTCCTAACTTGGTTTTTTTACTTTATGCTTGAATTATTTTTAAACTATACGAGTCTTTATCAATTTGTACCTTTTGATTTCTCTACTATTCTTGGTACCATCTGCTTCCGGATTTTCAAGTCCGTATGCATAAAAGATGTCTAATGTTGTTCAGAATGGTTGACTTTCATGCTGACATGTTAGAACCATAAATTGTTGAGGGAGTGATTGCAAAGACAAAGTCCTGCAGTAAATAATTCAAAAGTTTTCTTATTATTGTGCAAGGTTTAGGTTTTGGAGCTTATTTTTGTATGTTAATAATACAGTTTCCTCTTTTTTTCTTTTCTTATTTATGTCTTAACATGTGAATATGCTGAGTGATATGATCTGCGTCACTGCTGATATCGCATGGATTACAGCATGTTTCTAATTGGATTATTTCTTTTTTCTGTCAACAGATGGGAAAAGCAAAGATCTTCTGACAATGAAGCAAAATGAGATTGAGTGGGTGGAGTACCAAAATGTAATGAATGAGGTTATCGTAAGGAGTGGACTTGACAAGAGCATTTTCTATGATGTTAGAGGCAATCACGACAATTTTGGCGTACCAGTTGTTGGCGGTTCCTTTGATTTCTTTTCGAAGTATAGCATCAACGGGCAATTGGGAAGAAAGCAAAATGTGAATAGCATCATTATTCAGGTCAGTCATCATCTTTAGTTCTAATTGTCGATGCTTGTGGTTTTAACTGGAAATGTTGCCTCCAGTTATTTTTCCTCAGTATTGCCAAACTTAATCTGACTTTGGGATCTCAATTTTATATCTTTAGTTGTTATTTTGCCAAACTTTCTATGTTCCTTTTAAATTTAATTAAACTTGAAATCCCTGCCCAAAAAATAAAAATTGTAAACAATCAAGATAATAGTTGTAGAAATTTTTTGTTTCTTCCTAACCTTACATGTTTGCTCCGTTATCAAGACTGATGACCAGAAGCATCTATTTGTTGGGTTCGATAGCACAATGTCTGTTGGTTTACGAGGCCCCACTAACCTTTTTGGGCATCCAACTGACCAACTGTTAACTGAAATCGACTCAGAACTATCACAGTGGAATTCTCAATCAACAAAACCAGTTACCAAGATCACTTTCGGGCATTTCCCACTTTCATTCTCAGCATCCTCATATTCTGGGAGGAGCCTAAAAGATATATTTCTCAAGCATTCTGTATCAGCTTACTTATGTGGACATCTCCATACAAGATTTGGTAAGAATTTGAAGCGGTATCATCGATTGGGTCATAGTTTTCTATCTTCACAGAAGTTTTTCCAGCCAAACATGCACCAAACACCTTTGGGAAGCACCAAAAATTGTTCATCTAGAGCTCCACCCGTTGATGAATTCTGGGAATGGGAGATGGGTGACTGGAGGAAAAGTAGAGCCATGCGGATTTTGGCCATTGATAGAGGTCATGTCTCATATGTTGATATCAAGTTAAATTCAGGAGCCAAGAAAACTATTATACTGCCTACATTTCCACTAGACTCACGCTTCATGTCACGATCTTCATTACAACAAAAGTATGAATGTCAACATATGGTCCATCAATCTTATGAGACTATAAGAACTCTAGTTTTTTCTGTTTCCCCAATTTTGTCAGTTGTGGCCAAGGTCTATGACTCAAGTTATGGGAAACTTGATTTGGTTATGGAGGAATTAATGAGAAAACGTACAGATAACTTTTCCAGGGGAGATCTTTATTTGGCACCATGGAACTATGAAGCCTTTGAGGACTTGTCTCCTAATAGATTCTGGCTGCAAATAGAAGTAACTGATGTTAAGGGAAGATTAACTTTGAGTGAGCTACGGCCATTTTCTATGAACGGTCTTAGTGCAAAAATCTCATGGACATGGAAGGAGTTTTATGTGATGGGTTGCCAATGGGATGCCTTGTATTACCCGATTCTCTGGTTTGCTCTAAATTTCTTTTTCTTCATTCTTATCGTTCCAAAAGCACTCTTTATTTTTACAGAGAGACAGTACACTTATAAGAATTTTGCTGCTAATGGAGGGTTCATAAACTGCATTGCATGGATTCTACAAGAACTCTGCAATATGCACGTAGTATGGTATGGTATGTTAGGATACTTAGTCTACCTTATCTTATTTCCGTGGTTTGTTGGACAAGTTTTCACCAATGGTGGTAGTAGAGGATACATGACTTACATGGGCTGGGTGGTGAAAACTTTCGACCATGGTGAAAGACAGGAATATATTGGATCTCCGGATGTAATGGTGATCGTTCTTCCTCATTTTTTATTTGCGGTTTTGCCTACTATTCTGATCGCTACTGCTTTAGCTGCCGAAAGAGGGATCCATAGGGAGCATGTTCTATCACTCTATGGGAAAAAGGAAGAGGATCACAGCCCCGAGAATGAAAGACCTCTAGTTTATGACTACCAAGGCAGTAGAAGATCCAAGTCCCGATTTGGTGAGCGGTGGACGCGAAAAATTATATTGGTAGTTTGTTTGGCAGTTATTTGGAGGCATTTAATGGTAAGTTGTTCTTAACCTGTAACTGTTAAAATTTGGACTTGATCGCATTTAGCTTACAACCCTCTCTTTATTTAATCAGTTGCTTTCTTCTGACAGAGTTGCCGAGCTCTCATCAAAGCATACGAGATGAATCCATTGATCCACTTCCCTGTATATAGTTTCGTGATTCCTCTATTGCTGCTGTACGCCATGTACAAAACTGGGAGAGTTTAGGAGCATTGCAGAAGGAAGCATAACTACGCATTTTACCAAGCGATTGGCACAAAAGCTTGCCTTCACGTTACCACAGAACCAACAGGTTTTCTTTTTGTTTCATGCTAATGAAACTCAAGTGCAGTATGGGTATAGAAATAACTGATTTATGTCAAAAAAAAAAAAAAAATTGTCCATGTTTCCCTGCAATCTCAGCTTTAGTTAATGTAGTAATTGAGATTAGAGAATGCAGTAGAGATTTCTTAATCAAAAATTTTGAAACTGCAACTCTATTGTGTTCATTACAGCCAATAATCATTTGTTTTGATATATGCAAATTTTACATTTTTGTGTATGTTTTACATTGTGAATCTGTTTTGCTGAATCTTTTGCTGGAATGGACTTTGATTTTCCTTAATATAGTGACAGACCCTTGTTCTTTTTATACAGCGGCTTATTAAAAATTTATAAAATTGATGATATTTACAAATACTTCACTTGAAGTTTGCCTTCATCACACCTAGAAAGAAAGTGTGCAGAAATTCATAGCTACTACTCCTGAACTTAAGAGCAGATAACCGTTGACTCTTGTTTGATTTCACCTTTTAAGTAGAAAGTTAGTTTTGCCTTCATTTTCGTCAAAATGGCAATCAAATACTAAAGAAACTTTTCTGTAAGTTGTCATTTAGGAATGTAGTACTACTGTTGTGCTTTGAAAATAAAATTAAAAATTAAAAAAGTGTATGATAACACTAATTTTTAGTAGAATTTACTTGTTTTTTCATTAATATTTATATTCAGTGCTTTCATTTCATAACAGTTATGATTTTAAGCAATAATATCTCAATACCAAATAAAGTTTAAGATGTCTGAGTAATGGTAGAAACTCAAGAGACCGAGCGACAGACGTTGGAGTTGGAGTTGGATGATTTTGTGAGTTGTGCAAATGGGAAGTTAAATGAAACCGTTATGCTGAAAGCTGAAAAAGTGGTATCTGCAAAAATTTGTTCAGTACTTGCTCTTCAAAGACCGGAGAATAATGTTGTAGACGTTAAGCCAGGGTGGTAGCTGTGAATTTCGACACACTCTTTGTATTTGTGATTAGGCCAACCTTTAAGGGAGGTGTGTATTAATATTTTATTTAAATTAAAAAATGAATAAAAATAAAATAAAATAAATAAAGAACCGAATTTGATTTTATATATCTTTTTAAACCTAAATTTTAAAATTAAAAATTATATATTTGAATTCAATTTTACAAAAATTGAACCAAATCGAATAGTGTAAATATTACTTCTGAACACCATCTTTCTACTTCATTGTAAGATTGAAACATTTTAATTGTCAAAATATTATATAAATTTATTTTCGAATAAAAATACTTATTATTAAAATACTCACAACAAAAAAATAATAATTATTATAGATTAGATATTATAAATAATTAATTAAAATTATTTTACTATCTACACTATCTTCCTCTAAATCATTTCTATGTATGCTTATTTTTTCTTAAACACAATTTTTTTTTGTTATTTATTTTCTATTAGAGTGGAGCTTATTTATATCTTAAAAAATATTTTTAACACTCGTAATTTAATAAAAAATTTTATTATAAAAATATCCATAAATTAATATATTATTAAGTACAATCTTATAAATTTATTTATTTTTTTATATGATCTATTTATTAAGAAATATATTTTACATGATTAAAACCATCAACTTAATTTTTTGAAAAATAAATCGTGTAAATTAATGATGTAATATCCACTTCCATTAAAATGTGCAATGATTGTATTAATACATACATACATATGTGTATATATACATACATACATATATACATACATGTACACGCATTTTCAAATTCTCAGATATTGGGATTTTATTAATATCATACTTAAAAATACATATATATATTTTCATTTACAACAAATGACTGTAAAACAGATTATAGGTCTGCATTTAATTTAAACAACTAAATCGGGTTGGCCATGCTTTCTTGACTGCTACCTTGACAGAGGTAACATCGAAATCCATCAATGAGCCTTTTATGCATAAAAATCATATGCAATGAATACTTATAAAACAAAAAACTATTTCTCAGACATTGTAAAATCATTTATTTCATATAAAACTTGCCTTTATAAAATTAACCATCCGTCTCATTAATGTTGGGCCCGAGTAGTTATTTGGTGATAAAGTGATTGTTCTCGTCATATCCGTTAAATCTTTGAAATCTCTATCAAGCAGTCAGGACTTTCCATAGAATCTCTATGATAGCACATACGTGCTCGGCACACAGTAGGTTTTCCATGACCTCTTCCCCCTTATATTAGCCCTACTGTGACTCAACTTACCTATGCGGCTTCTCAACAGGTTCATCCATAGGCTACCTCCCTATATATATAGTAAATAAATTGGCCTATTAGCTATACAATAATATCCGGTATTAACAGTCTCATCACCAATATACATGCACAATTTAAAACAGTTCATTTCCAAATAATGATTATAAATCACATAAATATATTAGGCCTCCTCGGCCGTTCAGTATGTATGTCCAAACAAATTTCAAACCGCAGACCGATTAACATATTATCCTAATATAAATTTTTATCACATAAACACATGTTCATTTCTCATTTTACTTTAACAATAGAAAACACTTGTTTAAGACACAAACAATACATATATGTATAACACACATATATGTATTTATATAATTTATGCATGTATAAATTTATTCACAACAAAAAAGATGGTAATCACTTTTTCTATATGTCCTCGCGTTACTCGGTACTTCATTCAGGTTCTTAGAACCTAGTATCACATATGCATATATTTATAAATTCCAAGATTCCAATTAATTAACAAATATACATTAGTGCAATTGTGTGGAAAACATGCCTAAATTTTTTTGGTTGACATATATTTATTCGCGAGGCTTAACTAATGAGGTCATTTATCCGATTTTCAACAACGAAATTCCATGCCCATAAATATTTTATTCCAAATATCATCCAACACATATAAAATCATTATATACTTCCAATTATTCCAAATTATCACATAAAGTTAGATTTCCTACGTGATAATCAACCTAAGTCTTCAGGTGAACAGTGAACCTAGATTTCAACATGCTCAAACTCTTAAAAATTGAACTTATAATGGTTTAATGAGCTTACTTTTAGCCTGTAAAAGTTCGTAGAACCTCAAATCGCCAATTAATCGAAAAACCTCAAATTTTTCCTTGAAACCCTAATTTTCTTTCATGCTCTTTCTTGCCCTTTTCAGTCTAAATGTGGCACTAAATTGTAGAGGAGAAAATGAGAAATGATGGGGTAAGCAAGATTATAGAAAACCTAAAGGATTTACTTCGATTTTTGAGAAAATCAAAGAGAGATAGTAAGGGAGAGTGTGTTTAGAGAGAGAGAAGAGGAAACGTGAATGAAGAAGACACTAGAATTGATTTTCCCCCATGGGCATTTATATAAATGAGTGAAAGAACTGAGTTATCCTTAGAAATTTTTTAAATTTCCTAATTGCCATTCAGAATTTTGCCCAAATTTGTGTTCTGTCGACCTAAAGGGTCGATATTTTAGTAAAAGTGTCAACACTTTCATAGAAAGATAGACACTTTTGAAGTTAGTAGGTGTTCGAAATTATCTAGGCAAAAGTGTCGATACTTTTAGGCAAAATATCGATACTTTTGAACAAAGTGTCGACACTTTAGGGTAAAGTGTCGATACTTTTAAAAGGGCCAATATTTCTGAATGAAATATCGATACTCTGCATGTTGGGATCCCAGGTCGATACTTTGCTGTAAAGTATCGACACTCTAATGCAAAATATTGATACTTTTATGTGAAAGTATCGACACGTCCAAGTAAAGGTGTCGATACTTTAGGCTAAACACAATTTAATACTTAGTTCAAATTTCCAACTAACACTGACCATTCCATAATTATGTTTACCTTTTTCACTTATTTCTTAAAATAAATTATATTATTTAAATATAAATAATTAAAGAAAAAAATTTCTTAGGGGCTCCGCCTCTCGAACCCCCGCAAGGGCGCTGCCCCATTGACCTCACTCAGTAATCGATTAGCGAGATTGTCGAGTGCGTCAGTGTTAAACCCTGTTCTTCGAATATAGGGGTAAAATAGTCATTTAATGACATTCATATCACATGTGAATGATTTAAGATTTATTTGACACATTAACGAGGCTTATGAGAACTTAAGTTAGTGTAATGAAATGATTAATATGCACTTATTTGTAAATTTTTCAAAATCTAAAATATGACCAAATTGTAAGATTTTTAGGAATCAAATTGCAAGAATTTTAAACAGTGATAAACACGAGGACTATAGAGACTGTAGCAGTTAATGTAGCAGTTACTGTAGCTTCACTATAGAACCGATTGACCGGTTTGAAAAACGGTCGACCGACAGTAGCTTCATCACAGGTTACAGTAGTAATCCGGTTGACCCTTTTTGAAAAACGTTGACCAGTTTGCTAAAAAAATGGATTTTTTAAAAGATTTTTCAAAGGTTTTAAAGGCATTTTGATCTTTTTGCCTATTGTCTATATATACCAAGCCCCCTAAATAGTTTTTCATTTTTCTCCTCTCTCTAAAAATTTAAAAACTCTCTCTCTTTCTTTAGAAAAACCCTCTCTTTCTCCCTCTCTAGAAAAACCTCTCTTTCTCCCTCTCCATTTCTCTTCAATTTCACAATTTTGATTAATTTTGAAATTTTCGTTACCAAACGACTACACGACGTATCCTCATTAATTTGAAACTGATTTTGGGCAAAAAGGGGAGAGATTGAACGAAGATGAAATTTGAGTTTCGAGACAAATTTGTGGCTTTTCCGTTTAATCGATAATTTGATATTTCTAAGGATTCGAACAAGTAACTGGCAAGTCTAATAACTCATTATAAGCATAATTTTAAGAGTTTGAATATATTGAAATTTAGAGGTTACTGTTTATCCAAAAATTTCATAAATTTTCTCGTAAGAAATGTAGTTATGTGTTGATTTGAGCAAATTGGAGACATGATATTTTGTATGCATTAAATATTGCTTGAAATGTGTATATCCGTTTTAAACGGAAATACAAATTTGAAAATTTCATTGATTTATGTTTTGAAAACGTTAATAATGTTAAATGAATATTAGATTAAGAATTATGAATGTTATATATTTGTTAATCTAAGTTTATTGGATAAATTTGATGAACAAATATGTGATTTGTTATCAGATTGCACGTGAATTGTGGTGTTCGATGGATATCGGGAGTTTGACATGAAAATGTGAATTATAATAATACGACCATGAGATTTTATTGTTGGAAATCGGATAAATGGCCTACGATAGATAAGTCTCAGGATATGTATAAAACTAAGGAATTTTAGTCATTTTATCCACGAATATTGCATTTTTTGCATTATGCTAATTTTATAAATAGTAAAATTTATAAGTTATGCATGTATGGTATTAAGCTACGAGAATCCAAGTGAAGGACCAAGTAGGCTCGAGGATTATTAGTGGGAGTGGTTACCCTTCCCATACAGTGAGTAAATTTATACATACATAATTATGCAAATATAATGCATGTGATATTTATATATATGTTTGTGTGTTAACATGCATTTGAAATGTTAAAGATGAAACTTGCAATAAATGTTTTCATGTACTTTACATTGATATTAGGAAATGTATATAATTGATCTGTGATTTAAAAGTTGTTTTGATATATATGCTGAATAGTCAAGGAGGCCTGATTTTGTTTATGTGATGTGAAAACTTTGACTAAAAATGAATTATTTTAAATTGTGCATATATATTGGTGATAAGGCCGTTAAGGTTGGATATTGTGGTCTGGCCTTTGAACCTGTTTGTTACTGTATATACAGGGAGATAGCTTATAGACAGACCTATGAGAGCCCGTATAGGTAAATAGAGCTACAGTGGGGCCTTCTAAGGGGGAAAAAACTATGGTAAGCCCATTGTGTGCCGTACACATAAATGTTATTATAGAGATCCTATGGAAAGTCTTGGTGACTTGATAGGAATCTCTTGGAATTGACGGATATGACGAGGACAGTCACTTTATCACCAAGTGACTACTTAGGGTCAACATCAGTGAAACAGACGAATGCTTTATAAGTGCATGTTTTGCAAGAAATAAATGATTTGATATTTTATAAGAATATATTGCACAAGATTTTATACATGAACAGGCTCACTGATAGATCTCGAAGTTACCTCGGCCAAGGTAACGGTCAAGAAAATATAGCCAGCCCGATTTATGGTTTTAAAAGTTATGCAAACCAACAAATTTATTTTGTGACAAAATCATATGTTGTAAATGAAAAAGTATATATGTATATTAAGCATGATAGAATTGAAATCCCAATATTTATATTTGAAAATGCGTGTGCATGTATGTATGTGTTTACTCACTAAGTATCGTTGTACTCACTACTCGCAATTACAACTTTCAAGTTAGAAGCATTAGTGCTCGCAGATTTTGTGATAGCGATAAAGAGCCTACAACGCTCTGGGTAGGTTACTTACTTGACTCACATGTGTAAATGTCCCACTGGATAAATGTAAATAATTTTTTGTAATACTTTTATATGTTAAAAGATGATGTAAATGTTTATATTTTGTTCAACCCGACTGGTAAATGATTTATGTAAAGTTATTTTAAATAATTGATACTTGTTGTGGATGAATTGATCACGGAGATCAATTCTTTTATGTTAATAATCCCATGGATGGAAATTTATGTTTTTATAAACTGTTTTTGGGTTTTGGTTTTTAATAGGAAAGTCTTACAGGCTTTCTTGATACATTTGGGATGTATAAATTGTATCATAATGGTCTATGGCGATTATCATAAGTGAACCTTAGAGTCGGGGCGTGACAATTTTTGTGGTATTAGAGCACCAAGTTTTGAAGGGTGCTTTTAAAGGTGTTAAAAACTATTTGATATTTTAAAACGGGTTGAACATGATTTTGAAAATGAATAAAGTTTTTAAAATTATCCAGTGGACAAGGAGTGAGTCAAGTCGTAGATAAGTATATGTTGTAGTGAAGCATGTACAAATGAATTTAATTTCTTTACCTAGTAAGTGAAAAGGCATACTTCCTCCGCGTACAGAGGAGGAAGGGGTAGACCATGGGGAGAATGGTCCCTGATACGGAATAAGGGTTTTTGGGCGACAATTCATTAGGATTGTTCAGATTATATGACCTTATTTATTCTCTCATAGATATACAATGCCATCACAATGTATATTTGAAAATGATTTTTTGATTTGATTAGGTTTGAATCTCGGTAGAAATTGAACTAGTTCTAATTTTGGGTAGGCCGAGTTTGTGTGAAGAGATGGAAGTGCTTGCATCTTTATTCTATGGTTATTTCATTAAAAAATAATGTTGTCCCGAGGTAGAATGAGAAATGATGAAATACTACAAGGTGTGAGGTTAGACTAGAGGCTGATTACACCCCCTACAAAATCAGTGAAAGATAATAATAACGCATCTAATGAGGATTTGAAATAATGATAGGTATGTATCAGAACTTAAAAGAGATTTCATTTCACTTGACTGTACAAAAATAAAGATTTAATATTAGAGTTGAAATGAGATTTTAAGGGTTCTTAAAAGAAGTATAGTAAAGATGAAAGAGAAAAAAATATATAAATGAGTTGTCTGTCTTAGTTGGTTTAGTAGTAAATGACATTAAGCAGTAAACATAGATGACATTAAGCTAAACATCCAAGACTAGTACACTTTAGTGAAAGTTATTATTACAGTTTAGCCAGTCACGCGGCTTGTCATTCTTTCACTTTCATTTTATTGATGAATTGCGTAATGCAGAAATGGATTTGCAAATTGAATGTACATTTCCTGCATTTTTTTAGTGTTGAGATTTCTGAGGATTTCTTTTGTAGCTGGTTGTAATTAATTATAGTATGAAATTTTATTCCAAGACAATCTCATTGTGATTAGTTATAGTTTCTTTAATTTGTTGGAACATTGAATTTGAAGTCACATGGTGATGTTAATCTTATGAATGGCAAAGTGTAATATTTGAAATTTCTTAGTAACCATTAACCTCAATTGGCGGGCTAATTTCTACTCCTTTATGAGTGGTCATATCTAGGATAAATAATGCCTTATAACATAATATATTGGCTAAAACATAAGGACAATTAAATTATTAATTAGAGAAATTCAGGTATGGTTAAGAATATATGTGCCACCAGTTCATGATTAGTGGCATGAATTCAATGGGAAAAATGTATAGTGCAAATGAGAAGCTAAATATGATAAAAGAATATTGGTAAAGTTATGTAAGTTTCTTAATTTTGAAGGTTAGAAATGCAAACCATGCTTCTAACAATTGATTTTTTCATATGAGAGAAAAATATAAGACTCCACAATGTTGATGATCAATTAAAATATCTCTTCAAAAATCTAAGCTAAATCTCTGGATAATAACGAAATAAGCAGCCTTAGGAGATTGTAATTGAGAAGTTAGTAAATACAACCTCAGAGAGATTTTAGCTACTAAAATAAAAGATTGACTATATTGCAAATTCTAACAGAAATATGGAGAGGCAAATGGGGCAGTTAACCAATTTCATTAATTTTCAAGGATATGGTAATTTACCTAGTAAGACAGAAGTCAAATCTAAAAAGAGTATAGCAAGGCTGCCACTTTAGAAAATGGTAAACGACTTGGTGAGGTAGGTAATGAAATTGTGATTAATGAGACTATGGTGTATGATAAAATAGTTCAAGTTATGTGTTGGAGATATGCCATATAACCAATCATGTCATACGGTTTATGGATATCATCCTTATGTATATATAATTTTGTAATTAATTGTAAATTAGTTTACGATTAATAAAATGAAATTTATATCATTTTGCATATTTAGTTGCGTATATATATAAATATAAATATTATATATAAAATACAGATTGAGATCCCATAATGTATTATAGCATTAGGACTATTTCTGCAAGGAGTTGTAGATATGAGTACAGAATTTGATTTAAATACATCCAAATCAGTTCCTAGTTGAGGTATTGTTATATGGGAGTATGACATTGCATGAATGACATATTTTGTTGCTGCCAAGGATTAGTATTGGATGCTAATAATTAAGTGACGAGTCTCATATCACAAGAGCATAAACATGGATAATATGTTGGGAACATATTACTGAACATGACCAAACATGATGAATCACAGGAGTGATTATCCACAGTCAATGATACGTCACATAGCCGTACTAGTGTACCACTAGTCCTTTAACCTAAGGTGTCATGGCTGCCCTCCACACTGAGGCACATCGTTCACTTGTGTATATTGCACCGGGCTAGCCATGCCTAGTGAAAGAAGCTTGCTGGCAATGTGTTTAAGTGTATAAAAATAGGTGATAACCAAGACGGAATCTACTGGCTCAGATGGTAGAGCTTGAGATCCTAGGCAAGGATGTCATTCGTGAGAAATGAAATCTCTAGCCAGAGTACATGTTTTCAGAAATGTGTTTTTGGATACATGATTCTCTTATATGATTCGAGACTTTGTTCCTATGATTGAGTTGGAGGTTTGACGATTCCATGACCTGCACTCGATCGAAAGTCGACAGTAGAGAGACTTTACTATATGTACGTACGACTATATGAATTCATTAGTGTCTGAGGGTTGTAGCATCTTGCTAGAGGTTACGCATAATCATTGAGAACTTTGGTTACAAAGAGCTGTACCGAAGATATACAAAGGAGCTCATGTCTATCCATGTCCAGCTCACAGTGAACTTAGGGGGTCACACACATAGTCGGTTACTTGATGATGATGGTTATTATTACTATGCAATAATCATTAATTGGTTAATGATATTGTACAGATATTAGTCAGGTAACAATTTAATTTTTTATTGTAAAGAATATATTTCCCGCCTCTGATGCTCTAGGATGCGTATGCGTAGAAAATATTTCGGTTTAATTTTAGAATACCGTAAATATGATTTGCTGATGCAATAATATTAATATATTAGTATTATATTTTAATATGATTAAAGTAATCATAAAATATAAATATTAATTATATTAATATAATAATAAATATCTAAAATGTATCATTGATATATATATATTTATTGTTAAAGTAATAATATATATATATATATATATATGTATATATGTAAGATATTTATTAATATATGTGTATATATAAATATATATATATATTAAAGTAATGTATATATATATATATATGTAACTCTCTATCTCTCTCTCTCTCTCTCTCTCTCTCTCTTTAATATAAGTATATATATGTTAATTTGATTAATGTATATATATTATATTATTAATGTATATGTGTATTATTGTAATGCATGCATTTGATTAAGAATAATCAATGCACACAGCTGACTTAAACCATGACTCACGTTTTGTATTGATTTCATTTTGATATTTGGAGATGCAAGTTAGTTAATTGGCATAGGTGGCGTCAGTGGAAAAATGAAACAAAGCTTAAGTGTTAAGCTTATATATACAGAATACGTAATGCTATTTGAAATATACTTCTCTATTTTTAAAAGATTATTTTTTCTTCTTCTTTGTTTTTGTGAAAACAAAAAGCTTCTTCTTCAACCGTGAGATTGCTTGTTGAAGCAAGCTTAAGTTGCTTGGTTGTGAACTAAAGCAAAGACAGAAGAGAGAAGCAAGCTTGGGTTGTGAACCAAAGTAAGAACATAAGAGAGAGAAGAAGAAACTGTAGAGAGAGAAAGCTTGGTGAGCTTATTGAAGCTCAAACCAAAGCTTGCAGATCCCAAAAAAGCTGGAACCGGCTTCATCACTCCGACGTGTGGATCATCTAGGGAAGCAAGCTTGTTGCTGTCCTGGATTGCAAAGCCAAATATGAGACATTTCATCTCTGTGATTTAAATTTTGAACAAAGCATGATTTTTGAAAGCCGAAACATGCATATGTGCATGTCCAGATCAATTTGGAGCCTATTCTGCAGGTTTATAAAGATCGCTATAGCTCCCTTGCAGCGGTCGCGCGCCCAAAAGTTGATTTTGTGCGTCACGCTTCCGTTGCTCACGGAAACAGAGCATGATGGTTCACTGTTCCTTTCATTGTGGAGGAGGCGAACTTCCCTAGGGGAATAAACAAATACCTTGGTAGCTGAAGCGGGAGACCTTAGAGAGTCAAGGAACAAATTCCTATTCAGTGGGCCTGTGAGGGATACTGGGCTGTAATGTATTAACTTGGTAGTCTAGACTTGGGTCGACGGAAAGCCGGCGATAACCAGGTCGAGGGCCGGGGCATTACATCATGTGTTTAGAATGAATGTTATATAAGTCAATCAGTGAGATTTTAAGATTGAAAGTATTAAGGAACCTTATAAGACCTATTCAGTGAATATGGGGATAAATCAAGATGAAGATCTAGAGGTTGCAGCAAAACACGACAAGTAAAGTTTAGAGGTAATCTAAATTACGAGATTTATCTAAAGAGGATAGTTGGTTGGCAATATCGAGTTTTGTATAGTAAGACCATTTCAAAGGTATAAGATGAATGTGGTGGTATGTAACTGTCGAGGACATAACTTGAGAGTTTAGCATTTGGTACTCCAGCAATATATATATTTTATTTAAGAACTATATCTGTTATATAAAATTTTGAGGACAAATTTTTTTTAAAGGGGGTAGAATTGTTAAACTCTGTTCTCTGAACATATGGGTAAAATAGTTATTTGATGACATTCATATCACACATGAATAATTCAAGATTTATTTGACACATTAATGAGGCTTAAGAGAACTTAAGTTGGTGTAATGAAATAATTAATATGGACTTATTTGTAAATTTTTCAAAATTTGAAAATAAACCAAACTGTAAGATTTTTAGGGACCAAATTGCAAGAATATCAAACAGTGAAAAACACAACTGTAGCGTATTGTAGCAATACTATAGCCAGCACTGTAGCACCGGTCGATCGGCAGTACCTTTGTCACAGGTTACTATAGCAATCCGATCGACCAGTTTGCTAGAAAAATATATATTTTTTTAGATTTTTCAAAGGTTTTAAGGCCATTTTAGTTTTTTTGCCCATTGTCTATATATACCAAGCCCCCCAAATAATTTTTCATTTTTCTCCTCTCTCTAAAAACTTAAAAACTCTCCCTTTCTCTCTGAAAAAAACCCTCTCTCTCTCTCTCTCTCTCTCTCTCTCTCTCTCTCTCTCTCCATTTCTCTTCAATTTCACAAATTTTTTTTGATTAATTTTGAAATTTCCATTACCAAACGACTACACGACGTATCCTTATCAATTTGGAACCAATTTTGGGTAAAAAAATGCGAGATTAAGCGAAGATGAAATTTGGGTTTCAAGACAAATTTGAGACTTTTTCGTTTAATCGACGATTTGAGATTCCTAAGGACTCAAACAAGTAATTAATAAGTCTAATAACTCATTATAAATATAATTTTAAGATTTTAAGTATATTGAAATTTGGAGGTTACTGTTTATTCAAAAATTTCGTAAATTTTTGTGTAGGAAATGTAGTTATGTGTTGATTTGAGCAAATTAGAGACATATGATATATGTATACATTGAATATTGCTTGAAATGTGTATATCCGTTTTAGACGGAAATACGAATTTGGGGATTTCATTAATTTATGTTTTGAAAATGTTAATAATGTTAAATGAATATTAGATTAAGAATTGTGAATGTTATATATGTATTAATCTAAGTTTATTGGACAAATTTAATGAACAAATATGCAATTTGTTATTGGATTACACGTGAATTGTGGTGTTCAATGGATATCAAGAGTTTGACGTGAAAATATGAAATAGAACAATACGACCATGGGATTTCGGAGACTTAAATAGTCTCCGATAATCAGGTCTTGGGATAGGTATAAAGCTAGGGATTTTAGTCATTTTATTCGCAATATTGCATGTATGGTATTAGGCTACGAGGATCCGAGTGAAGGACTGAGTATGTGAGAGGATTGTTAGTGGGAGTGGTTTCCCTCCCCTTACAATGAGTAAATTTATATATACATAATTATATAAATAGAATGCATGTGATATTTATATGTACATTTATGTGTTAAACATAAGTTTGAAATATTAAAGATGAAACTTGCAATGAATTTTTTTATGTACTTTACATTGATATTGAAAATGTATATAATTGGTCTGCGGTTTAAATATTATTTTGATATACATGCTGAACGGTTGGAGAGGCTTGATTTTGTTTATGTGATGTGAAAACTTTGATTAAAAATAAATTGTTTTAAATTGTATATGTATATTGGTGATAAGGCCATTAAGGCCAAATATTGTGGTATGGCCTTTGGGCCTGTTTATTACTGTATATACAGGAATGTAGCCTATGGATGGACCTATGAGAGGTCGTATAGGTGAATAGAGCCATAATGAGGCTGTATAAAGGGGAAAAGCCATGGTAAGCTCATTGTGTGCCGTGCACATAAGTGCTGTTATAGAGATCTAATGAAAAGTCCTGGCGACTTGATAGGAATCTCTTAGAATCGAGGGATATGACAAAGACAGTCACTTTATCACTAAGTGACTACTCGGGGTCAACATTAGTGAGATGAGTAGATGTTTTATAAGTGCATGTTTTGTAAGAAATAAACGACTTGATATTTTATAAGAATGCATTACATATGGTTTTATGCATGAACAAGTTTACTGATAGATCTTTACGTTATCTTGGCCAAGGTAATGGTCTAAAAAATATGGCCAACCCAATTTATGATTTTAAAAGTTATGTGGACCAACAAATTTGTTTTGTGATAAAATCATGTGTTATAAATGAAAAAGTATATATGTATATTAAGCATGATAGAATTGAAATCCCAATATCTGTATTTGAAAATGCATGTGCATGTATATATATATTTCTCATTGAGTATCGTTGTATATTCACTTCTCACAATACAGCTTTCAAGTTATGAGTATTAGTACTCGTAGAGTTTATGGTATCGGTAGAGAGTCTACAACGCTTTAAGTAAGTTTCTTACTTGACTCACATGTGTAGATATCCCACTAGATAAATGTAAATGAATTCTTATAATACTTTTGTAGGTTAAAAGATGATGTAAATGATTTACGTAAAGTTATTTTAAATAATTGATGCTTATTGTGGATGAATTGATCATGGAGATCAATTCTTTGATGTTATTGATCCCATGGATGAGAATTTATATTTTTATAAATTTTTTTTGAGTTTTGGTTATTGACAAAAAAACTTTAACGGCTCTCTTGATATATTTGGGATGTATAGATTGTATCATGAGGGTTTGTGGCGATTGTTATATGTGGACCCCAAGGTCGGAGCGTGACAGTCAGCGTAGAATTTTATTCTGAAATCCTTCTTATAGTAAATTTTAAATCATAATTTCAAATTCATGGTATTCATATCATATCATTAAACTTAATTTAAATTTACCTATGTCTTGATAATATGTCAACTATCCATTAGTTATACATGGACAAACAAAAATGTCATAAATTGACTATTTTACCTTTATGTTTAAAGGACATAATTTATATTAGTTGATATGAATTTGTGTAAGAGTTTGTGTCACTAACACAACTATTTTTAAATATGGATTTGTTAAATAAATGTAGGTTGTTTAAATATAACTGAAAAAATCTATAAGTAATTGAACAATATAAAATTATAAACATATAGTTTCAAAAGAAAAAAAAACATATAACATATAAATAAAATAAGAAAAAAAGTAATATTATTTGTAGTTATAATATAATTTTATAAATATTATTAAAAATTGAATACACTTTTAATAAAATAATTAAAGACACTTAAATATATCAATATCAAATTTAAATTGAGCTAAAAATTAATTTATCCACAAGAATTCATGTGCAATTGAACTTATAAATTTTAAAATAAAAATAAAAGATGCATTCAAAATATAAAAATATTTTTTTAATCATCAAATATATTTACATAGTATAACTTTAAATATTTGTTACTAAATTACCTATTAAATTTACACAATTTGATTATTTTATATTAAAAATAAAATTTGAAGTTAATTTAATTTTTTAAATTATAAAATTAATAAACTATTTCAATAAAAATAAGTATTTTTATCCAAACAAAAATAATTAATTAATATAACTTGTATTTATATTTAAAATATAGATTTATTATAATAATTACTTTCAATAAAATACAATTAAAATTTAAAAATAAAAGGAAGAAACAATTGAAAATTTTAATTTATTAGTAAATATCAATAAATTTATAAGTAAATAATATTTTTTGTCTAAGTAAAAAATAATGAATTCTTTTCAACTGATGATTCTATAATACAACCAAATAATGAAAAACTCATTCTTTTCTTTTCTCCTTTCTTTTTCTCTCATCTTTTCATTCTTCAAACCATCAAACCAAACATAGCCTAATGATATGTTTGGTTGAGGGAAAAAAGAGGAAAATGATAGGAATGCTCAAAGGAAAGATAATTCATTTATTTGGTTGAAAGAATTGAAAGGGCAAGAGGATTCTTAGGAATCCTTATTTCACCATCTCCAAATGATAAACTTTCAATTTTACTATTTATTTATATACTTTATCATATTTATTTATTTTAAATAATTTAATATATGTTTTTAGTTAACTAATTATTTTAAATAATTAATTGTTATATTGGTTTAATTATATATAACAAGAATTTATAATTGTCATATAAAATTATTAACATAAAATTATTTTATTTTATTTTATTTACAAATTAATTTATAATCATTAATGTTTATTATTATAAATACAATATCATCTTATTAAACTATAATTATTTTTATTATTATCATCACTCTAATTATAAATATTTTTATATTTTTCATATGTATATTAATTTATAATTTTATTTTAACTTTATATTTATAGTTATTCATATAACTAGTCATATTTAATTGATAATTTTTATTTTTATTATATAAATAATAATTATTGATATAATTATTTTTTTAAAGACAAACTGACTACCAAATAAAAAAAAATGTAATGTTGTTGGTAGTTATAATAGAATTTTATAAATATTATTGATAATTAAATACGCTTTTAATAAAAAATTAAAGACACTTAAATATATGAATATTAAGTTTAGATTGTGTTCAAAATCAATTTATTCATGAAAATTCATATGCAATTGAACTTATAAAATATAAAATATTTTTTTAATATTTGTAGAATATTTTTTTAATCAACAAATATATTTATATAATATATTAAATTACCTATTAAATTTATAGTATTCCATTATTTCATATTTAAAATGAAATTTAAAGTTAATTTAAATTTTGTAATTATGAAATGAACTATTTCAATAAAAAAAGTATTTTTGTCCAAATAAAATATAATTAATTAATATAACATGTATTTATATTTAAGAATATTAACAAAATATCTTTGTTATAATAATTATTAAAATTTAAAAATAAAAGTAAGAAATTATTGAAAATTTTAATTTATTAATAAATATTAATAAATTTAAAAGTAGATGATATTTTTGTCTAAATAAAAAATAAAAGTTTATTTCCATGAATGATTTTGTTGTTGCAACCAAATAATAGAAAACTCTTTTATTTCCTTTCATTCTCTCTTCCTTTTCCCTTTTCTTTTTCATTCTTCAAACCAAACATAACTTAGGTATGTTGATTTTGAGAAAAATGAGGGGAGAAGTGAAAGTAATCCTCGAAGGAATTATAATTCTTTTGTTTGGTTGAAGAAATGGTGGGAGGAAAGAGAATTCCTAAAAAATTCTTATTCTCCCAACTAGGTGAACAATTATTCATCTCACTTCCAAAAGTGAGGAATCATGATTTCTCACTCCAAAATGATTAAATTTTTAATTGTATTATTTATTTATATATTTCGGTCGTTTATGTATTTCATCATAATTTTTATTTATTTAATTTAATATAATTAAACTATTTTAAATAATTAGTTATCAAATTATTTTGATTATATTTAAAAAATGTATAATGTTATTTAAAAATTCTTTAATCGTTGAATTTTAGCAAAAACATAGGATAATAAAATTTGTATTTGTAGTGAAATAATAGATCATTAGAATAATCTTCCTATACTTTTTCCAACTTTTGCTTAATTAAGTTCCAATGAATTACACCTTCTCAGCAATATCTTGTTTAAGGATAATCTTCTTACTTTCAATTTGAACCGGTAAAACCATATCAAATTCATACAATATCCAACATTAACGCTTGACATTATCAAATTCATAGTTGTATTACTATCATTAGGTTGTTCTGTCAATTGCGTTAGACCATAAGTCGAGATCTCATATGTTCCTCTATACTTGTTATCAGCAATCCTAGTTTTAGGAACACATTCCTTAATTTTCGTATCATGGGGTAATTGTGCCCCTAATTTCAAGTCTTTCTAACCTTCGACCAACGTCTACGATATCTTGATGAAGTAGTTAAGAGTACCCTCTAAGTGGCAAGCTGCTTACTGGACTCCATAGCTATCATATGAATTAACCTCCACCGTTAGTGCCTATGTCCCCTAATAACTGTTAAAAGGATGGTTGCTTCTCGAATCGTTGCATGCGATAACAGAGAAGCAAAACTAAGGGCCAATTTGAAATTGCTGTTGAAAGAGTAAAAAGTAATTTAAACGTTTGTTTGTTAATAATTTTTCAAAATCACTTTTGACAAAATCGATCCATTCTTTAATAATTTTTAAGAGGTAAAGAAATGGTTATTTTTCAAAATTAGATTTTGAAAAACAATTTTATCGTGAAATAGAATTTTAATTATATTCCACTGTAAATATATAAATACAAAATTAACCTTAAGATAATTATTTAATTCTAACTTTAAATAAGAAAAAAATTATTGAAATTTAAATAAGATTTGTTTATTACATTTTTACTACTTATATTTTTTATTTGTGGAAAATATATTAAAAAATAAATAATATTTTTTACTGTAAATTAATTTAATACAAAACCAAAAAAAAAATTATAAATTATAAAATTAAGGACTAATTATTTAAAGGCGAATTTCATACAAAATGGAGGAAGAATTGCTTTGTTTTCAAAGTTAGACGAGAAGAATAGTGATATATATATATATATATATATACACACACACAAAACTTGTATCTTATTTAAAAATAGTAAATTTTTTTTTACGGATACATAAATATATATATATATATGTAAAAGATTTAATTCAGGGGGTGAATGTGTAATTTTGAACAAAGTCGCTACTGGCCTGCTATTTATTCAAATCTCATGGGAACTTGGAATTACTCCAGTGGAAATAAATTAACCCTCAGTTTATTACGATTTTGCCATCTATTAAATTTCAGACGGGGGACTGTTTAAAAAATAAATTGGGGTTATACAGATCCGGGTAAACCCGGGCCATATATTTGTTTCCCACAACATTAGTGAGCTGAGACCCGGCCCGAAGCAGAGAGCACTGATTTCTGAATTTTGAAAGGGTTTCGACATTTTGCGAGGGAGGAGAGACGAATTGAACTGAACTCACTGAGCTAAAATCGAGTTCAATTGAAGTGAGAAATGGATACGACGTCGTGTCCTTCAACCCCTTGCTGGAACGTCGACCGACCTTTCCTTACCGGCCGCTTCCACGAGGTCTCTCTATATCTCTATCTCTACATCTGAATCGATTTCATTGAACTGATCGTTACTATGAGTTGTCACATTCTGATTGGTCTCTTCGATTTCTTGTTCGTACACTTTTTACGCAGGAAACAAAATCCACCTCTCGCTTGGCCGATTCCTTTACGTTAGCTTTTTCTTCTATTATCGTCATTACTTCTATTTAATTTGTTTTTTTTCCTTAAATTCTGACCGAAATTAATATAATAATCTTTCAATTTTTTTATTTAAATTTTGTTGTTGAAGCAGTATCAGTGGAGCCGAACAAGCCATAGGCTGTTATGACGCCAGAGTTCAGGTAATTACGTGAATTATTTATTTAACAACTTAATTGATTGTTATTTTATTTTTTAATTTTGGTGTAAAATAATTGTAGGAACTTATTGTGATAGATGATCTGTTATCTGCTTTGGTAGGAATCGAAGGAAGATACATTTCAATTAAAAAAAGAGTAAATGTTCATGGAAAAGATAATAATGATTTTTTCGTTACTTTCCAAGTCGATGCGTCAATGGATTTGGCTCTTCAGGTAAGTTGGAAAATTATACGATTCGGTATCGTTTTCATGAACAATTTGTTGTGATTTGAGTTTTTTTTTTATGGAAGATTTTGTTCCGTTGGAAATCTGAAATGATTGTATTTTATTGTGTTGTATTGTAGGAAATGGCGAAAAGGATATTTCTGTTGTGTGAGAGCTTTGTGCTGATAGAGCAGTTTGTTGAGTCAAGGTCTCAGTTTAAGAACGGCTTAATTAACCATGCCTTCGCTGCCACTCTCAGGGCTTTCCTTCTGGTAATTTCTTCTTTTTGGAAAAAAAGGAAAAATTGATGTTTTTGATATGCGCATTTTGGTCATTTTTATAGGATATGTTACTATGTTTATTAGGATTATGGGGCAATGATAGCATAGCTTGAACACCAGTTTCGGCTTGGAAGACTATCCATACAAGGATTATGGTTTTACTGTCAGGTTATTTGAGTTTGTTTTCAGTCGATATAACCATTTCTAGCTCTGGGATTTTTAGATCAAAGGGTTTTTCTTCCTTGTTTTGCAGCCCATGATGGGGTCCTTGCAAGCATTGTCCACTGTGATACACAAGGCTTCGGCTAATAATTTTTCGGGTTCTGCAGTTTTGAACCTTTTGCAGAGCCAGGTAATAATGCTTTTAGTTACTCTAGTAATTTCTTGTCTTGCTTTGTTAATTATTTGGTATTTGTTGTTTTGATTGTTACTAATGTGGCTTTTACTGTATCCAGGCTAAAGCAATGGCTGGTGATAATAAAGTTAGGTCATTGCTCGAAAAGATTACACAATGTGCAAGCAATGCATATTTGGGCATGTTAGAAAGGTATAGTTCACTAGCCCATCCGCAACTAATTTCTTGTAGTCGTCTGAAGGTTTTTCCTGATTCTGCTTTCAAATGCTTCTACTTATGTGATATTCAACTTTACATTTTGGTTTTAATAAATAAATCTATGGCATTGATTCATAAATTAGGAAACAGAGTATGTCGTTCTGCAATGCATATCATGTGTGTTCCCAATTAGACGTTAAGTCTGCTACCCGACAAAGGAAACTTACGTGGGATTAAATGATGTTTAGTGGTACTTTCACTACTGTCACTTGTTTGAAATCAATTCATTGCTTAAGAATAACACAGATCTAACTTTAATATGTAAGACTGATTTAGAATGTAGTTCACTATATATTACTTGAAAATATTTTATGGTTAGGAATTCAAACCCATGAAAGCATGGTCCTTGTGGCACCAAAACCATTATTTTATCAGGCATGTTCTATACAGAAAGATGTGTTTTTAAAGAGCTGTTTACCTTTCTCATCTGCCATATCCCTTTGTCAGTATTCGTGGATTAAATATACAAAGCTAAGGTCGGATAAAACTGCGTTATGTTTCATCTGCATGGCTATCCTTTAATTTTAAGTTGAAGTCAATGTTAAAAGGGTTGCAAATTTGGTTGAACTTTATCAGAAGTAGCTATGCTTGTGCATTCGACACGGTCTTTTGCGACTAATTTTATGGTTACTCTTGTTGGTTATCACTCAAGTTGAATCACTTAAATTGTAGGTGGGTCTATGAAGGAGTTATCGATGATCCTTATGGCGAGTTTTTCATTGCTGAGAACAAATCTCTTCAGAAGGTAAGTTGAATTTGTTTGGAATTGGGAATGCATGGAACTTTTTGCTTTAAATGCTCACAGTTTTTGGTTTCTCTTTTAGGAGAGTCTCACACAGGATTATGATGCTAAATACTGGAGGTAACGCTACAGCCTCTAGGATGGGATTCCTAGCTTCCTTGCAAACATAGCTGGTAAAATTTTGACCACAGGGAAATATCTTAATGTCATGAGAGAATGTGGTCACAATGTTCAGGTTTTGTTTTTACCCACCATACATGGTACCATTTTGTTTTCATATAAGTATATTTTCTTTTTTCTTGTGATTATTTTAGTACTTGTTGTTGATTGGATTTGTTATTGATAGGCTCCTACTTCAGAGAATTCAAAATTAATGAGCTTTGGGTCTAACTATCATTATCTTGAGTGTATTAAAGTTGCTTATGAATTTGCCAGTGGTGAGCTCTTAGATCTTATTAAAGAAAAGGTAAAGATCCAGCATATTATTTCTTAATGACATTTGTGTTTACTTAAGTGTTTTTAGTTCTAATATCGTTTTCTTTTTGGCAATTCTTTTTTACCTTAGTGCCAAAACTTCTGTTGATGCTGATATGTCCTATTTTTATTGCAGTATGATCTAATGGGAAAGCTACGTTCTATAAAGCATTATCTTCTACTTGATCAGGTATATTTATATTTTAATCTGTGAACTTGTGGATAAATTAACTCATGTTCTGCTAATAGTTGGATATAGGCCCCCCGATGTCAGTCCGCAAATAAAATTGCACAACTTTAGCCCATTCACAAATATTAGATAAGGTAGTGATTCAGTATGTTTTGGCAGACTTTCTATGTCTCCATCCTATTTCATTTGTTCTTTTGGTAGGGAATCACTTTTACTTGATCCCAATATGACATTAAGACTATTCTGTACAGATGTCAGTGTGCTTGCTGATAAGTTCAAAGGTCATATATTTAGCTGAGATTTACTTGACTGATGTTTAGAGATCAGACATGTAATTTATCATCTACAGCGAGGTACTCTAAGGCCTACTAAAAGTTCAGTCAGCATAGGTCTGCTTGATCTTCAGATCTGGATCTTAGTATCCTTGGATGCCTATTTTAATGGAAACACCAGTGCGGACTGAACTTTTGCCTTATAAAGTTAGTTCCTTGCACATATTGGTTGCTGGATGCTACAAAAGTTGATGACATAATTGGTCTTTCTATGGTTATTTATGAGTTCAACATGGTTTCTTATTTTTATCAATTCCTGATCTCATTAAGCAAGTCCAAGGTTTTAATATTGGCTGGTAGTTGCAGTCTATAAACTAGAGCACTCTGGCTTTTTCAACTTTTTGGTGATTTAATAACTGGTTAGTCCTGTCAGGGCACCGAGGGTGGAAGTAAGAAAAGGGAACATCAATTTTTTGTAGGAAAATAAAAAAAGGTGGAAGCAATGATGTCAAAGCAATGGCCTTTTCAATCATAGCTTTCTTTTATGCCCGGGGAATTATTGTTTTGGTTGCGAATATTTTTCTTCCTTTTTGTTTCTGTTATTTATTATAGTAATAGTTTTATATTTCAGGTTGATTTTTTGGTTCATTTTATGGATATAGCTTGAGAGGAGCTCACAAAAATGGTTGATGAGATTAACGTGGAAAAGCTGCAGGTTTCCTCCTCTCTTTCAGTGCCATATATGGAACACTACTTCTCTATCTTTTTGCTAAATTAAAATATTATGGGGAAAAAAAATCAGACCTGGGTATAAATAACGGGTCTTAATGCATACTTTCTTTGTGTATAGTCTCTACTAGACATTGCTCTGTGTTCCACAGCTGCTGCAGCAGATCCTTGTCATGAGGACTTAACATGTTGTGTGGTAAGCAACTAGCTCGTCTTTTCTTACATGAAGGCGGAACTTCTCAGTTAAATTTGCATTACATCATTCTACCTTTTTGCTGCCAGGAATGGTCTTCTTTGCTTAAAAGAATGGCCACACTCAAAGGTGTGGAAATTAGGACTTCCTCTGATAGTATGGATCTAGAAGAGCCAGTGAGCATTACTGGTCTTGAGACATTTTTATTGAGCTACAAGGTCTGTTCTTCTGGTTTTTCTTTTATGTTCCTCATAATTTGGATAACATACCCACTAGGCCTACTACTGGAGGATCACTTAACGGGTATACGATTTAAAATATTATGTTTGGTTGAGGTAATATTATGGATCAAGTGCTAGAATCAATGTGATATATTTTTGGCTAATTATCCTCCTTTGTGAAACTCCTGAGTTTAATCACTTTCCTATTTGTAGATGTTGCCTCTTATATATCATTTGATGGTATGATGTTTACTTGTCATTAATATTTTTTTGTGTTCGGTTTGTGCTTCAGGTTCAGTGGCCATATCTATAGTATTATCGAGAAAAGCCCTAACAAAATACCAGATGATTTTTCGCTTACTTTTCCACTGTAAACATGTGGAGCACCAGCTTTGTGGGGCTTGGCAGGTGCACCAAGTATGTGCTGCTATATCTCTCATCTAGCCTAGATACATTTCATTTGCCTTTTACGGGCTCCTAACCGAGTTTCATTATATCTTTGCAGGGAGTTTGTGCCTTTAACACTAGTAAAACTACCATCTCTAGATCATCTCTGCTCTGCCGCAGCGTGCTTAAATTTATAAATAGCCTTCTGCATTATCTAACATTTGAGGCATGTTTTACCTTCTGTCTTACCAGTTCTTGTTTTCTTTTCTTTTTCTTTTTCTTTTTTTTTTCATTTTTACAAAAGTGTAAAATTAACCTGTTTCTTCTGTGTTAACTTGATTTTCATTACATGATGCAGTTTTGGTTTTTCCACTGGATGCTTTAGCAATAGTGGAAAATCTTTTGGAAAAAGGATGAATCCAACGATGGATACCTGAACTCAAAACACTTTAAATCTTTATTTTGCTTTGAACTTGCAATGCTCCATGTATTTACTATTTTTATAGCTTTATAAAACAAGATAAAAATAAAAAAGGAAACTTGAGTCTTTGGCTATTAACCTGAAAAAGAAAGATATAATTATTCACAAGTATATATAGTCTAACATAAGATAAACTTGTCTTGGCCTCTGCTCCCTTTATGTTCAGATTTTGATTTCTCATATAAATGTGTTATGCAGTGGTCTTTTGTTTTCAGCAACATTACTTGAAATTCATTGGTTTCAGGTTCTTGAACCCAGTTGGCACATGATGCATAATAGACTTCAGACTGCAAAGAGCATAGATGAGGTATTGCCTTCATCTTTGAGCTTGAATGTCACTTGGATATTATAATTTAAGCCAAAAAATGTTACTTATGCATGTTTTATCATTATATCTTATGTGTGTACTTTCATATGTCTTACATGGCTACTTCTGTAACAGGTCATCCAACATCATGATTTTTTCCTTGATAAATGTCTCAGAGAATGCTTACTTCTTTTACCTGATCTGCTCAAGGTTTGTTTTGATCACATGCTTTTAATTCTTGAATGTTCGTCTAGTTTCCCATTGGGTAAATGAATGCGATTGTCATGGATGAATGATTATATTTATCCATATTTAGTTTAAATGAGGCAGGAGAATATACAACATGTTGAACTTGAAGATCTCCTTGAATTGAAAAGCAGAGAAAAAAAGGCAGAGAACTAGAGAAAAAAAGGCAGAGAACTAAACTAAACTAGAAGGAAGTGAAAACTTCTTAACAGAAACAGTTTTGAAAAAATAATTGTGCTAACATTCTTAAATGTGGAAGTCTTTGGTCCCCAAGGGGATAGCCTAATTGGTCTTGATCGATTCACCCTCAGACCATCTCTGGGGATGAATTCTTTAATTGTGTTTGTGCATATGGTGGGGTAGGGTTAGGGTGTGTGGATATCTAAAAGAAAAGATGTAGAAGTCTTTGAGAATCATTTGTATCTTTCTTCTGATTCCTACCACATATGCCATTCATACATGCTCATTGATATTTTAAGAGCTAATATTAAAGTTGAGGAATGATCACAGAGGCATCGTAGAAATCTGTACATTCAATCTTTGTCCAAACCGCTTGCAGATTTGTTACCCATTGCTATAGTTTATACCATTTCAGAATTGGGAGCCCATTTTAAGTCTGACAAAGACACAATTGAATTGAAAACCTGAAATATTCCTGTGAGATGGAATTTTAAATGTCTTTTAAAAAGATCACATTTTGGAGAAAGAATCATGGTTGATGGGAGGATCCACTCTGAAATGCAAAAGAACCTATAGAAGAATATAGCATAAGCTACTTGAGCAAAACTGGCTTGGTACTGGGTGGGTGTTTAACTCTATTTGCCAATTGCAGAAGGTCGAGAAGTTGAAATCATTGTGCCTGCAGTATGCGGCAGCAACTCAGTGGTTGATATCGTCTTCTATTGACCTACCGAAGCTAGAGGATCCATCTGATGGTTTGTCTGGGTCTGAAAAGTTCAAGCAACTCATTCATTTAAACCAATATATTGCAGCAAATTTGGGAGGGAATTCAATGTCGAGCATCAGAGTCTGGTACTAACCTTTAGCAGTAGTTCCCAAGCAGAACCATATTTGACTCATCTTGCACAGTAGGTTCTTGGCGTTGGTTTTGACAAGTTTGGGTAAATGTATTCTAAATACACTTGCCACACCATTGATAACTTGAGGTTTGCTTTGTGTATGTTGTACCCATCTTTAGATTTTCTCGTTTCTTTGGGTGCTTCTTTTCTTTTATTGATTTAATTTTGATTGTTTAAAAGAAACAGAACAATTGAGTTTAAGCTTGTAGTGAGTTTTTGGTGGTTATGGTGAAACTAGAAAATCTCCTGATTTTGAGTGAAACCTTGTGATGAGTGGCAGAACTTGAATTTTACTAGGTAGTCTTCGCATGACATCTATTCAAATGTAATGTGCTTGTAGCCAAACTTATGTGTTAGAGAAATTAGTTACGCATGTGTTTGTATTTTTGCTATTCCTTCACATTTGAAAGGTGAATTTTTTGTTAGTTGTCGGTAAGAATTTTGTTTTTTCCCTGTACAGCATAAACCAATCCTCACCCTAATTCTAATGCGAGCGAGATATAATCTCGGACTTCTTGTGCCACTTCAATTTTCTTTTTCTTTTTCTTTTTTATGTAAATATAGCAAAAATGTAGGGTCTAAATTTAATCATAACTCCCTTATAAATTTTATTATTTTTTCAACCAAACATATCGAAATGCCCTTGATGTTATGTTTTAAAGCTAAAATTGGGGGACAACGATATTGGGAGTGATTTGATAACAATTTGATAAGTTTAAAAAATTTCTCTTTATGGCTTTATTCGCTATCTAACCTTCAAACGAAAACTGGCATTGATTGAAAAATTTGATTGATAAACGGTTCATTTCTAATGAAAGAGGACTTGATAACAATTGACATGAATTAAATTTGAGTTAAATCTAAGGTCAGATGAGAGAGAATTGAAACTTGGAACATAATATATGTGTAGGAAGATTGCAAATGATATATTTACTATTTTTCATTTAATTTCTTTTCATTCCTTTCTAATTTTTTCAGGGGCAAATGATTCATTTCTTTACATTTTAATTTGTATGAGTTGGGTAGAAAGCAAAACAGATTATCAACATCTTTTTGTGAACTCCATTTTCACCCATTTTTAATTTTTTTTCAATTTCCTTAAAATTACTAATTTTATAACCGATTAAAGTCTCGTTTCTTACTGGTAATCACACGTACTCAACACAGGCTACACTTTAAGAACTTTGTTTGAGCGATTTGGTCGATAATTAATCTGGGAGGAGAATGGAGTAACTATTTATGATTTGGAGATTTTCGCAAATTGGGACATCTTAAAATTAAATTGACCCTCGGTATGATTCTCAGCATCGTTGTTATTGTATTTTTGTATTTTAAATAATTTTTTGACAATAGTTACTGTTCATCACAAACATTTTTTTTATTATGGTTGTTTAGACTAAAATTAAACTAATTAGCTGTTAGATTATGTGAAATTAAATTTTGTCAGAAGATATGATTAATGACAATAGTGTTCACGTTTGGTTTAGATTTCGAAATAATGTGTTATCGTGCAGAATTAGTTAGTAATAGTGAGTTAAGTATAATATACACTTCGAATATTAATCGTTAAATTCAGATTATAGAAGAAAATAGAATTTAAAAAAAGGAAGAAATCTTATTTTATATCAACGTTGTAGTTAAATTTTAAGCATGTATACTTCAATTATTATGTTAATAATTAATATAAATATGAATAGTAATTTCGTGATGAACAGTAACTATTATCGAAATATTATTTGAAATGCAAAAATAAGATAACAATAATGTTGAGAATCATACCGAGGGATCAATTTAACTCTAAGATATCTAAATTACGAGTAATTACAAAAATTTTCAAATTATAAATAGTAACTCTACTTTCCTCTCGGCTTAATCGTCAATCAAATTGCTTAAACGAAGTTTTTAGAGTGTTGTTCGTATCAAGTATGTGCGATTAGTAGCAAGAAACAAGACTTTAATTAGTTATAAAATGAGTAATTTGGAGGAAATTGAAAAAAATTAAAAACGGGTAAAAATGGTGTTCACGGGAAGAAGAAGAAGATGATCTGTTTTGCTTTTTGCCTAACTTAAATACAAATTAAAATGTGAAGAAATGACTCATTTGCCCTTAAAAAAATTAGAAAAGATTGAAAAGAAATTAAATGAAAAAGGGTAAATATGTCATTTGCAATCTTTCTACACATGCTATGTTCTAAGTTTCGATTCTTTTTCATCTGACCTTAGATTTGATTCATATTGATCATTATCTAGTCCTCTTTCACTATAAATAAACCGTTTATCAATCGAATTTTTCAATCAACGTCAGTTTTCGTTTGAAAGTTGGGTGCGCAGATTGAGCCTTAAGGGAAAATTTTCTAAACTTAACAAATTGTTATCAAATCACTTCCAAAAACTAATTAAACATTAATATGGAGTTAATAACTCGATTTTCAACACCTAGACATAAAATTTATAAAATAACAAAATTGTTCCCTCATGTGTAAAATGACTAAAATGCTATTGGTTTAAATTTTGAGTATTACAATAGTGGATGTCTTATTATTTTGGTTTGTATATGAAATTGATGTTAATTTTAAATATATTTTATTGTAATTGAATTTACTTAAAACTAATCATTTTTCTATGGTTTTAGTATCCACTCACTAAGTTTTTCATAAAATTCACTCAACTACAGTTTCCAGTGATTGTAGGAATCACTTCTAGGTGAAGATTTTAGGAGATGTTCGTGAAGAAAATTGTAATTCCAAATTCTTCATGCAGTTACCTAGGAGTTAATATTTTTGTCTGTTTTGTACATTGGACACGATGCCCTATATATTATGTATACATATTATGAGTGTACATATTAATATATGTGCATATATTCTTTTGTACATGAGTACCATAGTATATGTCTAGTATCATGGGCCGACTTTCTCTTAGTCGAGATTTGCGCAAGTCAGCCTAAACGAGTTTTCATATAACAAACTTAAGCAGATTAGTTGTCTACAAAAGAAAGGCAGGAGTAAGAAACATACAAGTCTCGAAATGCAACATAACTCGAGGTTTTATTGATAAAGTACGTTCACGCATACAAGCTCTCAATGGGCGTACAAGCAATGAATATAATGAATGTTCCAGTTGTCACACCTCTAAATAGTACATACAATAAATGTCCTTAAGCCACAATGATACCTCCCGACTTGTGGCCATAGGTTTACTAACTAGCACTAGACAAGCAAATACATGAGGCGCTTACATCCTCCCCTACTTAATTTATCGACGTCCTCGACGATGCCACTTTCTTGAGGTCTTCAATCTTCTGTTAAAATTGCTCCGGTTTTTCAGCTCTCGCTTATCTGCTGTCTTCTTCACCAAGGATCTTTTACTTCATGAGGAACTCTTCATGGTGTCGACTCTCCTTGGTTACTTGACTCTTTGCTAGAATCTTCCTCGACTTCTTTGGTAGTTTTCTTCTGCGGCTACTCCTTGATCTCTTCTCTTGCTGGTTGATTGCGCGTGGAATCTTTTGTGTCAGCAAGTTTTTACTTTAACATGATGACATGAAAGACTGGACGCATCTTCATCTAGGCTGGCATCTCGACCTTGAATGTAGCCTTCTCTTACTCTAGCAATGATTGGGACTAGCCTCTCATACTTCTGCACTAGTTTCTTGTCTCGGCTCTCATTGAATCTGTTTTGATTATGTCCTTCTGTGAAGGTGTGAGAAGGTGTGTTCGCCTCAGACCCTATCCGTCTGGTGACCAATTACTCTCCTTTGGCAATGTCTTAGGCAGTTGCTCCAGTATCACCTCAGCAACTTCAGCAAGACATCCACATTTCTGACGGGGTCGACTCTTCTTTCCTCTGAGATTAAAATTGCGATGAAAGGAGATCATCATCTCTCAATTCTCTTCTTAGATTAAAGCATGGATACAAGCTTTGCCTCTGTCGGTTGCTTGAATTTGGCTAGTATCATAATGAGCCTTTCTCCCTTGATCAACAAGCTACTGGCAGATGGAACAGGATAACATCTTTCTCCAACAAGAAGTCATTTCCCGCGATGGCAGCAAAATTATCCACCTGCAAAACAACAATGTCTACTTGACCTTCTCAAGTGCCAATTTTTATCTGCACTTGCTTTGCCAATTCTCTCTTAGGTTAGGCTTTTAGAGTCGTCCGTCTTTATGCGATTAATATCCTCTTCAAACTTTAACCCAAGACGCTTCACTTCAGAAGCAAAATGATGTTATAAGTGGCATGGATGTTTACTATAACCCTTTCCATGTAATGGCCTCGGCACTAAGCGCAATTATAACCTTTTTTTTTTTTTTACACGGGTCAGCCCTGGCTTACCGAGTTACAACCATTATAAAATAATGTTATGAGTGGCCCCAATGTCTATCATAACCCATTCTATGTAGTGGCCTCAGCCTTAGGCGCGGTCACAACCTATTAATACGTGGTTCCGCCCTAGCTTACCAAGTCACAACCATTACAACCTAACGGCCCCAGTGGCACGGTCACAACCTACTATCTTGTAGGCTCGCCTCAGCTACAGAATCACAACTGTTGCAGCCAACAGCCCTGGTTCTAGGCACGTTCACAACCTACTATCTAGTAGATCCGCCCTAGCTATCGAGTCACAACCGTTGCAGTCTAGGATACCTCACGACTACTAGACAAGAATCTGCTCCTCTGGCCCTCCTCTGAGGTCCCTCAGGGTTATCGCTCCGCAGGTCCAACTCGAAGCTGGCACATTTCCACGGAGTTTGTCTCCCCCACTACTCAAACTTGAGACCTCCCTTTTAAGAGCATCCGCAGGTGAGTGTGAGTATCGATTCTACAAAGGTTCTTTCTTGCAACCTTCTTGTCTTTTTGGATAGCTCCTTCAAAGCATTTAACATCCACGATGCCACCATGTGGCCCATCTCTTTTGTCTCTTGATTACTTTTCAAGTGCTTCCTGTAGTTCCTATCTAACTGTCATAGCATTTACTCTTACCCCTTTGAGGCATTCAATGGCTCTATGCGGCCATTGTATCACCAATATGATAACGTTTCTTCCCAGTTTTCCCACACTATTAACGATGGTGACTTCTATGGGAAGTTCAATTCTATCCCAGTTTTTCCACCTTTGTTAGAGCCCCATTCTCTAGGCTTCTTGTTCCCATTCTCCTTCTTTCTTGAAATGGGTAACGATCTTTTTGGTTGAAAGTCATTATATGAGTAATCTAACAACCTTTCAATGACTGTTTATGCGACTAGGAAATCTTGCACTCTTTTGTTTTGTAACTCATCTTGTGCCCAAGATTAAAAGCTTTCCATCAAGTAAAATAATCAGTCTTACTTGATCACTTTTTGGATATCTAACATCAAATCCGAGAATTTCTTTACATACTTGCAAACTGCCTCAGTTTCGAGTCAACTCATATAATTGCCTTCGAGTAAGGCATACAACCTTTTTAGGGAGGAACTTCAAGTCCTCTACCATAACTTGCCATCCTCGAACAAGTACATGGACGCCAGGGTCACCCAGACATTTTTGGAATCTGTCCTCACATTCCGAAAGTATTGTTTAATGTCAAACAAAAGTTTTCAAGTAAAGTCTGCCACATTTTTGGGAATGAGGTGGTTCTTTAACTCTCATTTCATGTCCTCCAACACAACTTGGAATCCCTGCACAAATACATGGACGCCAAGCTCACCTTGACGTCTTCTAAACCTACCCTCACAGTCCTAAAATATTGTTCGATATTTAACAATGTCATTTTCTAGCACTTTGGCATCTCGAGTCCCTCCATAGCATTTCAGTTCAATATCTTCAACCGAATGTGTTCTAAGCTTGGAGCGGCTCCCGACTGAGTTGCAAGGATACGAGCAGTAAGGTTTATTCTTGTGACCACTTCCTCAAGTCGTTCTAGCAACACGTTCACCGCATCGTAGTACTCTTCTGCACTCTTGTATATCATTGCTTACTTATTTATAAACTGTATTTCCAACTCTTCGAGACATCCCTCATTAGACGACTCAGAGCTAAACCCAATGGCTTTCATTTCTTGTATGCTCACCCGAGAACTCAAGGACTCTAGTAACGTCAGAGTTTGTCTCAAGTCTTCGGTATCAAATGAGTTCTTTCTCTACTATGTCGCTTCTAAGGCTCGTTTATGCTCCTTTAACTTTCCCATTTTCTTTTGAGAGCATTCAATCTAGTTGTTCTTAAGGAGGTAATTTTTATAAACACTACCACCATAACCTTGAGCTCTGATACCAAATGTCACGGGCCGACTTTCTCTTAATCGACATTCACGTCCATGCGGCACTTACTAGCACATTCCAACTAGCAAGTCAACCTAAACAAGTTTTCACATAACAAACTCAAGCGGATTAGTTGTCTATAAAAGAAAGGCAAGAGAAGGAAACACACAAGTCTCGTAATGCAACATAACTCGATGTTTTATGATAAAGTATATTCAAGCATATAAGCCCTCAATAGGTGTACAAGCATTGAATACACAAGCGTCTTTACATATCCAGACAATACAACTGAGCTTGCATAATTCATACAAGCATCACATTTTTATCTATCCGAGGGCAGAGAAGTACACAGCAATACCCCAGAGTGCTGATGGACAAGGCCCTTCTGAAGCACCTAGCCATCCCTTCTAAGGAGGGTTTTTAGACATTGCAGGTATGGCAAAAGGAGACATACGCCATGTCTCAATTGTCACACCCCTAGATAGTATATATAATGAATGTCCCTAAGCCACAATGATGTCTCCCGATTGGCTTACTAACTGGCCTTGGACAAGCAAATACGTGAGACCCTTACATCTGGCATAGTGTTAATAGGCATGTGGCACTTTGTATATGTTTATAAGTTCATGCATATAATTGTATTTATCTACATTACAGGTTTAAATGTTCAGGTTTTGTCTGAAGCTTATAGGGGTAGGATATCCCTATCTCTATGCCGTCACGATATCGACTACCGATGTGTGATATTTAGACTAGAATTAAATCGATTAAATGTTAGATAATGTGAAATTAACTTTTGTCGGAAAACATGAATAATGGTAGCAACATTCAGGCACGATTTTGATTTTGAAATGATTTAAGAAGCGAAAAGCAGTCTGATATCTGACTTGAAATCTATCCACATCCCTACATACTTCTTTGTTTTCACTTAACTCTTTGAAACTACAATCTTGGAATCATAATAATATGTAGTGGATGTTATGTTATTATAATTTATATCTGAAATTGACTTTAACTTTAAACATATTTTATGTCGAAACTAAATTTACTTTTAATTTATCATTTTCTAATGGTTTTAGTATCCACTCACTGAATTTTTTCAAAATCAAATAGAAATCGGATCACAGTGGGTTAGATGGTTGCTCCCTCGGCATATTTATTACACATTCATAACTAACAAAATTTAGCAATTAGCAACTAAAATTTTACAATTAATTAAATACTTACTTTAATTTTTATATTAATAACAAAATTAAATTATTAACCTCATTAGTTTTAAAATTATTAGCTAAATAAATATTAACAAAAATAACTAAATTATTTTTTAATTAAATTTTCAAATTAAATACAAATGAAAATTTTAAAATTATTAATTAAACTAAATACTAAACTAAATAATAAGTAAAATTTTAAAATTAATAAATAAATTAAATACTAAATTAAATGTACTAATATAATTGTTAATCTCGTCAAAATTTGAAGTGTTTATAATTTATTTCTACTAAAATATCTAAACAACTGAAAGTAGAAGTAAATATTTAAAATTTAGAAGGAGAATAATTAATTGATTATAAGTATTGTGTTGAGAGGAAGAAAATTGAGTTGAGAGGAATTGAGTAAGTGAAAAAAATAAATTGAAGGAATAAAATGAATGACAATTTATAGATAAATAAATCAAAAAAAATAGAAAAAATAAAAATTGTAACGTTGCACATGCAGTCCCTGAATAGAAACCTTGCAAGTTTGCAGGGATATATATATATATATATATATTTAAGCTTGACCCGACTAGTTGAACCAGCTCAAAAAGTCGGTTTAACTCGGTGGTTCATGCATAAATGAGCCAAAAAGGTTTCGGGTTTGTTACAGGTTGAGCCTCCTATTCTAAATTTATAGAATTGACACGATTTAGCTATTTAGATCGCAATCGACCTGGACCTTATGAATAGTACCATCGTGAATAAAGGAGCCTAACGAGCCGTGTTTGGCCCGTGAATCAGACCACCGACTCGTCAAAACTAATGCCCGGACCGGCTGCGGTATTGTTCATCCAATCCGGGCCAGTTCCAGGCCTAAATAGTCGGACCGTGCTGGTTTTATCAATTTAGAATCGGAGGCCTGAACGTAATAGGCTCGAAGCTGTTCAGGCTCGTTTATGCATGACCAGTTGGGTTGAACAAATAGTCCAAGCCGATTCAACCCAGCGAGTCAAGCTTCATATATATATATATATATATATATATCTGCAAGTTTGCAGAGAGTGAATGTGTAACGTTGCAATTGCAATGTTACATTTTTATTTTCTAATTTTTTAAATTTCTTTCTCTATAAATTGTCATCCATTTTCTTTCTTCAATTTATTTCTTTTACTTATTCAATTTCTCTCAACTCAATTTTCTTTATCTCAACACAAAATTTATAATCAATTAATTATTCTCCTTCTAAATCTTAAATATTTACTTCTATTTTCAGTTGTTCAGAAATTTTAGTGAAAGCAAATTACAAACGCTGCAAGTTTTGACAATTTGAAGTTAACAATTGTATTAGTATATTAATTTAGTATTTAATTTATTTATTAATTTTAAAATTTTAGTTAGTATTTAATTTAGTTATTTTAATTAGTATTTAGTTTCATTAATAATTTTAAAATTTTGATTAGTATTTAATTTTATTATTAATTTTTAAATTTTTTCACTATTTAATTTTTAAATTTTAGTTAGAAAAAAACTTAGTTAATTTTGTTAGTATTTAGTTTAGTTAATAATTTTAAAATTAATGAGGTTAGTAATTTAATTTTGTTATCAATATAAAAATTAGAATTAATATTTAATTAATTATAAAATTTTAGTTGTTAATTGCTAAATTTTGTTAGTGGTTTACTTATTTATTATTGTTGTTAGTTGTTTTGATTGTTATTTATTTTACTTTAATTCAACTAGAATTATTTTTATTATATTTTATTATTGTTGAATTTACTTATTTTTGGGCTAGGAAGTTAGAATTGAATTTAATGTTTGTGTTAGGAAATTAAAATTTAATTTAATTTTTGCATTAAGAAATTAGAATAGATAATATACAAATTTAATTGAAATTAATTTTTAAACAATTAAACTAAAATGACACACCATTCGTAACAAGGGTCATGCATATTTTTTTATGACATAGATGAATCAATACCTTCGTTTGGACAATACTAAAATGTTTCAGAAGAACAACCTCATAGTACAATAAACCCAACAAAAGTTACAACAACTTGTAGTAGCTAGAGTAGACAACTTAGGTCTTAAATATGACAAATTTAAAAAAAAAAAAACATTGAGCTTGGTAAAATAAGATATAAACTTTGTGGTGCGATGTACGTGTTTCAAAAAAGGAGATGGGTTAAACACTCTTAAAAGATATATAGACAAAAAACAATCAGAACACTTAGAAAATTTGTAAAGGCAAACGTAAATCGAAATAATTGGTAGGGTACTGAGTTGTAATTTTTACTGTGACACTACCGTGTCGAGAGATGTAATCTGTCAATGGTTGATCGTAGATGATCAACCATTTACACTAAGTGAATCCCTACATTTCGTTGAAATGATGCAATAACATTAACCTGTTTTTAATAAAATAAATAGGACAATAGTATGAAATTTTAATCGTCATTCTCGAATCAAGCAACTATACATTTTTATTGTCATCTAACAATTAGAGAGGTGTTAATGATTTGTATTATATTTGTGTTACTTGCTATTAGATTAACGAAAAGTGACAATTAAATAAAAGAATTATAAGATTTAGACTCTTTGAATTTCTACATTACATAAGGGTTATTACAAAAGTTATTACGAAAGTTATTAAGAGTGTTACATGAGAGTTTATGATTACAGATAAAATTCTTTATATTTCATTCGATAATGCATCGAATAACACATCTGCAATTCCTCTTTTTAAAGATGTATTAAACCTATGCTTAAAATGCTTGTCACATATTGAACTTATGTGTACAAGATGATTATCAAATAATGAAGCCAATAATTGATGCAATTATGAGTGTTGAGCTTCATTTAAAATCAGCTCTAGCCAGAGCCCAATCATTTAAAGAATTGTGTTATTAACACTGTAAACCCTAAGAAATGCAATTGAATTATTCTCATTGTGAGAGTATAATAAAGTCTTTTTTAAGAATATTAATACATATATTAAGTGGGAAGCAAGATGTGAAGGCTTGAAATTGGGTCATAAGATGTATATTTATTTTTTTTGAATATTTCTCTTTTATGATCATTTATGATTGAAGAAAGGTTAGGAAAATATTTAGGACTATTATTATGATTTTATGTGATTGTATTAAGTATAAATTTTGTGATCTTTGTAAAATGAGTTATCCTAGTTATAATTTTAAATTGTATTAAGTGACTTTTGATTTTGGACTTATTTTGCATTTTTGTTTTTAAGACATTTATAATGATTGATTATAAGTAATTGAATTCGTTGATCAAGAAGAAAATATAAGCTATAAATATATGAGATTTATATGAGATGTTATTTTATATTCTCTAAGAGACGATTTTTAAGGAGTTTGGCATGTAAACCCTATGTTCGAAGGATTAAAAGTCATTGAATGATTTTCATTTTTGTACATGTATGGCTTATGGCTTGTTGACATGTTATCAAGGCTTTGTTGAGCTTAAGTCAGCTTATGGTATGAGGTTGAGCATTATAGGTTTAGCATAAATTTGGTTTCGGTACATCACCCGAAAGGTAAATAGAATTGGTAAAGAAAAAACATAGATCAATACATGTATTAAAGTATCGATACTTTAAGGATGGATGTAAGTCGAAACCTAATTAAGGGATTGATACCTTCATAGAAGGTATCGATCCTTTGTAAGTTAGAGACTTGAGAAAATAATTACATGCTAAACCAAATCAATACATTCATCAAAGATATCGATACATTATAAGTCAGAGAGTTCAAAAATATTTACGTGTTGAACCAGATCAATACTTTCATCAAAGATATCAGTACATTGTAAATAGATCGATACATGAAGGTAAATGTATTGATACTTGAGATTGAATAAATTTATAGAATCAAATTTTAATGAATACATTGATACCCAAGCTAAAATGTATCGATATATTAGGCTAATCTGGGTAAATATTCAACGGACAGTTTTGGAAATTCTAAAACTTCTTCAAAGCAATTTGACCTTTTCGCCCAACTATATATATGCCCATGAGAGGGGATTGACTCCCAGTGTTTCTTCATTTGTTTCACTCTCCCTCTCTCTCTAAAACACATCTCTCTCTCTAATTTCCTTACAGATCTTAGCGAATTCTTTAACTTTTCTTTTTAAATTCGTTTGCCAAGTGGTTACCCATCTTTTATTCTTTAATTTGATACCAATTTTGGTCTAGAAACAGTAAGCAGAGGCAAGGAAAGAACTAGGGTTTCAAAGAGAAATTGAGAATTTTTCGTTAAAGCATCGATTTAAAGTTTCTAAGGACTTCTTTTAAACCCTATTTTTTAGACATAGGGGTAAGATGGTTATTCTATAACCTTCATTATCCCACATGCATTGTATAAGATTAATTGGCACATTAACGAGACGTAGGTGAATTTAGATTCAAGTTTAATAAAGAGAATATAATGAAATTTAAAATATAATTTGAAATTTTTCATAAGTTAGATTTTCGCATATTGCCCTACGTTGAAGCATTCGGTGATCTCACTAAACGGTTAGTGAGCGGGGTCAAGGGGCAACGCCCTTGCGGGGGATCGGGGGCAGAATCCCTAAAAGGTAAACAGAATTGGTATTAGAGAATGAAGAGAAAATGTTAAAATTTTATTTTAAGCATGAAGAAATCGATATTTGGAATGAAAGTATCAATATATTGTTCAAATGTATCGATACATTAAGGTTACAGATCGATACGTGTACAAAGTGTCGATATGTTGAAGAGTTTAGGTCGATACTAGATGAAGGGATCGATACCTTCATAAAATGTATCGATACCTTACAAGTCCGAGACTTGGGAATAAATTACGAGTCCACCAAATCGATACTTATGGAAAATGTATCGATACAAGGTAAAATAGAGAGTTCAAAAATAATTATAAGATGGACTAGATCGATACCTTCATCAAAAGAATCGATATATGTCCAGACAGAGAGTTGGAAATTAATTACATGTTGAACCAGATCGACACCTTCAATAAAGGTATCGATACATTAAAAAAAAAGATCGATACATGAAGGCTAATGTATTGATATTCGGGATTGAAGGAACTTTCAGAATCATATTTTTTAAAAAATGGATCGATACCTAGACCAAAGGTATCAATACTCAAGTTAAAAGTATCGATACTTTATGCAAATTTAGGCAAGATTCATGGGTAAATGAGTCATTTCACACACTTTTATAAATACCCACAAGGGGAGAAACGATTTCAAGAGTTCTCATTCGTCCATTTATCTCTCTTTAAAAAATAATTACTTCTCTCTTATTCTTTCTCTCATATTTCCTCACAAATTAAAGCCAATCACCTAAGTTTTAGTCAGATCTTGCCTGTCATGTGACTCCTCATCTTCTCCTTTACAATGTGGTACTAATTTTAGCTTGAAATAGCAAGAAGAGTGCGAGAATGAGTTAGGATTTTGAATCAATTTGGGAGTTTCAGGTTTAAATGCCAATGTGAGGTTTCTAAGGATATCTATAGACTAAAGGTAAGTCTATAAACCCATTCTAAGCTCAATTTTATGAATTTGAATATATTTGAAATATAAATTTTACTATTTACCCGAGGGTTTCAGTTTAATCTTACATAGGAAATATAGATTGTGTTAATTAGTGATATTATAAAGTATATAATGCTAAATAAGTATAAGATAACACTTGGAACGTGCATAACCGTTTTAGATGAAAATGCAAAAATTTGAATAATTACGACTATAGGATTTCGTTGTTGAGAATCGACTAAATGGCCCACGTTAAAAAGTCTCATAAGGTTAAATGTGCAAAACTAAGAAACTTTAGACACGAAGATCATAAACATCAAATTTAATGCATAAATATTGATTAATTAGAATTTCAGAATTTATAATGTTATATATGTGTAATATAGGTGCCGACAACTTGGAAGAGAGACATACTAAATGCGAGAATAGTATTGGGAGTGTATACCTTCCTTGTTCTGTGAGTTGAACTATTTTTACTCATTTTCTTGCTTTTAAAATACTATACGAAACTTATTATTTTATGAATTAAGAAATGGTTTATTTATCATTGATTTGAATAAAATATGAATATCCTATGATTTGAATGAATATGTGATTGGCCAGAAGGTCAAGTTTGATATTGAAAATGCATGGCTTGCAATGATATTGAAAATGAAATGATTATAAATGTTTATGTAAATGAATTTGATTGCGATTTTGTATTGGTGATATCGTTGGAGAGTTGGATTAGTATGTGACTATAGTTATAGGGAAGTAGTCTAGGGACGAACTTACGAGAGGCCGCCTAAGTGAGTGTGCCACAAGTGGGATAGGTATATAGATGGATATTATTAAGTTGCTCACCTGTGGGATCGATAAGGACAATCATGAGTATCACCACATGACTGAAATACTAATATGTAACCCAAAATAGGGGATAAGTTGGGTTTCTAAGCTTACTTTGGCCAATTATAAATTTTATTTTAATTTAATTACACAAAAAAAATTTAAGCTTATGAAAGTAAAGATATTAAGGAATGAGAGATTGAACACATTAGATTTATAGTGGTTTGGCTTAACGTCGTCTACGTTCACTCCTTCAAGTTTCACTTGAAGATTTTACTATCAACAAGTCTTGAAACTTTAAGACTCAAATTACAACCAAGAAGATTTTTGGTACTCCTTCCAACCTTACAAGTGATACTTTTCCAATCACTCACTATCACTCAAATCTCAAGTCCAAGTGAAAGAACTCTTCTTTCACTCTTTTACAAATAAAAAAAATGTGTAAAGAATGAAATACATCTTCAAATGATTCTCAAACTAGTGAGAATATTATAAAATGTGAGTACAAGGTGTGTAGAATATGTATGTAGCATTATGTAAGCTCAATATATGATTTTAGAGATGAAACAGGTTTGAATGCACTTAGATTTGAGAGAAAAATGTTCAAAGTATTTCTTTAATGTGAATAATGCTTGTGTTTATAGGTGGAAGTCAAAAAACTAGCCGTTAGGTTTGAGAAAATTCAATTTTTGACCGAAACCGGTTGACCTCTTGCAGAACCGGCTGACCGCTTACTTGGAAAGACAATCAACGATCATGAAATGCTACTTTCGGTCAACCGCTTCTAGTAACTGATCAATCGCTTACTTTAAAATCAAATAATGCTCATGAAGAGCTTATTGCCAGTCGATTGCTTAATGTAACCAGTCGACTGGTTGCCTTGGAAAATAAATAACGTTCATGGAAGGCTACTGGCAGTCGACCGGATGAACAGTGACTACTCCAGTACTTAGGTTTTTCACTGTTTTGAAAATCTTGCAATTAGGTCCCTAAAAACCTTGTAATTTGGTCCCTTTTTCAAGTTTGATAAATATGAATAAAACTATATTCTAAGCTTTAAAAAATATAACTTTAAGTACATTATGAAAGTGTTAAAAACTATATTTTTGCATAAAATAATTGAGCTCACATAAATACCACAATTACATATATACAAGTTTATTTCTAAGATTTGAAAATAAATATCATTGGCTTGTATCTTGATTCTTGAACTTCAATTCATGATGCTTCCTTGTTCGTTTGCTTGATTGAATTAACATTCTTATTATCATCAAAACTTAAGTGCATGAGTTTGTGTGACACAAGGTCAACAATCTCCCTCTTTTTGATGATAACAAAATGTTTGCTTCAAGTAGGAATTTTCTTGAAAAATGAAGACATGCTCCCCCTTTAATTTTGAATGAAATTCCCTCTATATAAAAGATACTACATGTAAATAAGAGAAACACTTTTATACATAATATGTCATATTATCCACATATGCCCCAAGTGCTACTTTTTATTACACATAAGAATTACAAAAATAAAAAAAATTTCACTTATGCTTAGATGTAATTCTCCCTCTATCGATCATAATCAATTGTATATTGCTCATAATCAAAGTATCAATAATATTATCGATATAAGTTTTACGATCAAAATATACCAACGATATTATCATTAAGCGTTATCAAAATAAACCAACAATATTATATACCAATGTAGTGATCAACAAATATAATATAATGAAGAGTTCAAGCTTCTATATTTTCTCTCTCTTTGGCATCATAAAAAAAGATAAGTAGATATAGCAAACAATAGGATAAACAATATTCGTAATACCAAGATTGAATCATATACCAAAGCATCAACAAGTATACCAATTAGGTGCATTCCACATCAAAAGTTTCATGCCTCAACAAATAGAGTAAACAAAAGAAATAATAGGCTGACCAGAAGTTCAAGGTTTAAACCTTAGTATTCAAAGCGCAAGTCAATACAAATTATAACAACTACAAAGGATTAGTTTCATATCAAAAAGCATGATCATAAATGATGCATAAAAAGCAAAATGTGTCTAAGAGTCATGGAGGAGATGCTTCGAGTTGATTGCGAAGAATGCAGAGAATTTTGGTGACGTCACCTTATAGGCCATCCATCCTTTGATTGAGTTGAGTAAACTCGAATACCATATCTTATTGCAAATTATTAACTTCTTCCTATAAAAGGGATAGCTGAGTGTGTAGAGAGTCCATGGAGAATGACTTAGTGTCATCGAGAACTTGGTTTTGAGGGGAGGAAGCACTGCTTAGTCTTTGCTGTAGGTCATCTTTCATAACCCACTGATCCTTACTCAGTTGTTTGTATCCCATTTGAACAAGGGTGGTGAAGGTAAAAGAGTTTTGGTTTGATACTTTAACGGACTTTTCACCATCCAATGAAATGCCAAAGCTTTTAAAACAAGAGTTAAGATTTGTCCATAATGAAGTGTGGAGGTTGCACAGCGAGCAATCTTGGCTAAATGATGGATTATCACAAAACTGATTTGGACATCAGTATTTTAAAATATAACCCAAACTAAAAACTTCTCCATATTGCCTATATCAGATTTATGGCCAGCTTTTGGCAAAAACAAAATGGAGACAATGTGACTTAGGACTTTACTTTTTAAGTGACAATATCAAATTGAATGGTGTATACCCTCTAATTGGCTTAAGTTCAGGATCATCAAGAAGTGCATAAACCTCACTACGATTCAGTTTTAATGCATGCACAAAGTCCATTTTGTTATACCATTCAATGCCATTGTCAGGTATTCCAAGCAATGCACTCAATCGTTGACAATCAAGGGTAATTTTAATGCCTTTTACCTTAGAGAATATTGTACATTGTTTTTTATTATACTGAAGATTATTGTAAAACAATTGCATCAATGTAGGATACACATCTTCTCTAATATCTACTAAGTGATTCCAGCCTTGGGCATTTAATGCAGACTCCAAGTTGAGATCACTAAGGACCCTACGATCAATTACCTTGCTCGGATTTATGGTTCGTTTATTGAAGGATGTGTTATAGGTCTTAGCTTACTGAAGTGAATCAAACAGTAAACTATCAAACCTGGATTTTAAGTGTACCTCACTTGGGTTAAGGAGAATTTCCTTTCCTTTTCGTTTCTTTGATGAGGTTGCCATAGAATGCCCAGAGTGGCTGTAACAGACCACCTCCAAATTTCGGCCAAACGAGTGAGAGAGTCAAATGGGGTTTTGAGTTGTTGATGGTGAGATAGGTTAATGTGAGGTAGACAAGGTAGACAAAGACTAGAGAAGGTGACTAACCGGATAAATTTAGTGAAAGAAAGGAAGAAAAAGAAGAATGGGGTCTAGGGTTTTAGAAAGGGAAAAAGGAATTTGAGAGAATGATGGGTGCTGGGTTTTAAGAGAATGGGAAAATGAAAGGAGAAGAGGAGGGGGGTTTTAAGAGAGTAGTCGAATGGTTAATTGGTGGCAGGGGGAAAACAAAAATTGAATGAAATGCAATTGTTTCAGTCAACCAGTTGAAAAATGCCGTCAACCGATTAGGTTTGTTTATGCACATAAGGAGGAGATAGCCACTGTCGGTTGACCTGTTGGAGAAGTCAGTCGACCAGATTAAAGAGAAGCTGGAGGTTAAGGCACTGCCGATCGACCGCTTGAATATTTCAGTCGACCAGATGGAATAAGCTAATGTTTTATCTTCCGGTGGTCAACCTCTTGAATAATCCAATCGATCGGTTGGTACCCACTTTGTAATTTTGCCCCTATTTCCATCCCAATTTGTTGTTTTTGAATTCATCTCCAATGACATTAACCTCAGAACTAAACATTTAAGCTAAAGGCTCTGTTTTGCATTGTAAATGGAGGCGTATTTACAATATGCTAATTCATGCAAGAGCATCTCCTTAATCCATGATATTGGAACATTAATATTTGGGGTAGAAAAAAGAAATTTCAATCATAGTCGATTTGATTTCTTTTCTTAGCCATTTTTAAATGAAATGTAATTCATGTAATGTGAAGAATATAATAATAACATAAGAAAGTGCATGTGATGAATGCGAGACATGTAGGACATCATTAAAAGGGTAAAGCACACATTTACAAGTCATGGACAAAAAAACATTAAGTGAGTTTCAAATTTTCAAGTTCTTGTCGTAATGAACAAAATCTTGTCGTAATGAACAAAATCTATCTTCTGAGAGCGGTTTTGTAAAGATATTCGCAATTTAATTTTTGGTTGGCATCGACTCTATAGTAATTTCACATTTTTGAACATGGTCTTTAAGAAAATGGTGTATAATCTCAATGTGCTTAGCCTTAGAGTGACATACGAGATTTTTAGATAGATTAATGGCACTAATGTTGTCACAAAAGATAGGAGATTTTTTAAGAGTGATCCCAAAGTCTCTAAGAGTATATTGCATCCAAAGTGTTTGTGCACAACAACTTCTAGTAGCTATGTATTCTGCTTCAACAGTAGAAATGGCCACAAAATTTTGCTTTTTACTAAACCATAAGACTAATGAGTTTCCTAGGAAATGACATGTACCACTAGTACTTTTCCTATCAACTTTAAAATCGGTAAAGTCGATATCAGAATAGTTAATTAATTCAAAATGTGTTCCTTTAGGATATTGAAGACCAAGATTAATTGTTCCATTCAAGTATTTAAATATCTGTTTCACAACATGTAGATGACATTTCTTAGAATAAGATTGGAATCTTACACACAAGCATACACTAAACATGATATCGAGTCTACTAGTAGTTAAGTATAATAAGGATCCCATCATATCTCTATATTTCTTATGTCCACATCGGTACCTTTTTCATCTTTGTCAAGCTTTAGAGTTGAGCTCATTGGAGATGTAGCACTCTTTGAGTTCTCCATCCCAAATCTTTTGAGAAGATCCTTGATGTATTTAGATTGATTGATGAAGATCCAATCTTTCAATTGCTTGATTTGTAGATTGAGGAAGAATTTCAATTCACCCATCGTGCTCATCTCAAAATCATGAATCATACATTTAGAAAAATCTTCACACATCAAATTGTTAGTAGTACCAAAAATGATAACATCAACATATATTTGAACAATAAGTAGATCATGACCCTCATGTTTGATGAAAAGAGTAGTGTCAACTTTACCCATGCTAAAACCTTTTTCCAAAAGAAATTTGCTTAACCTTTCATACCAAGCTCTAAGGGCTTGTTTTAATCCAAATAATGCCTTAGTTAATTTGTACACATGGTTTGGACAATCATTGTTTTCAAAACCTAAGGGTTGTTCTACATAAACCTCTTCCATAATATACCCATTTAGAAAAGCACTTTTAACATCTATTTGAAATAAAATAAAATTCTTATAGCAAGTAAATGCAAGTAACATTCTAATTGATTCTAGTCTAGCTACCGATAAAAAGGTCTCATCAAAATTTATTCTTTCTTCTTGGTTATACCTTTTGGCTACTAATCTAGCTTTATTCCTAATAACAACATAGGATTCATCCATTTTGTTTCTAAATACCCATTTAGTACCGATAACGAATTGATGTTCCAGCCTATGAACTAATTCCCAAACTTTGTTCCTCTCAAATTGGTTTAATTCTTCTTGCATGGCCATGATCCAATATTCATCTTTTTCAACCTCAAGGAAAGTTTTAGGTTCAATTTGAGATATAAAAGCTAAGTTATACAGATTAATCTAATGAATGATCTAGTTTTTATTCCATGAGAAGGATCTCCTATAATTAAATCTTTTAGATGAGATTTTACTAGCCTTCTCTCCTCGAGGAGTGCATGAGTATCTTTTTCATCCTTAGTTATATTTTCTTCTCGAGAAATATCTTCCCCTTGTTGAGCTCCATTATTAAGTGTGGCTTTGCTTGACTCTCCAACTTGCAAGTCTCCTATTTCCTTCACAATTTCGTTATCATAAATATCTTTCTCCATGGAGAATTGGTTAAGTCTCATCAAAAATCACGTGCATTGATTCCTCAACAACTAAGGTACGTTTGTTAAATACTCTATAGGCTTTTCTAGACATTGAGTAACCAAGAAAAATTCCAATATCTGATTTTGAATCAAATTTTTCCAAGTTATCCTTGGTATTTAAGATGAAGCATTTAGAACCAAAGATTTTAAAATATCCAATATTGGGTTTTCTATCATGCCAAAGCTCATAGGGTGTCTTATTAAGAGAATGTCTTATTATTACTCAATTTAAAACATAACAAGCGGGGTTAACTGCTTCAGCCTAAAAATATTGCTGTAAGGAACTTTTATGAAGTTATGTTCTAGCCGTTTCTTGAAGAGACCTATTCTTTCTCTCAACTACAACATTTTGTTGAAGAGTCCTAGGAGATGAAAATTGATGCTCAATGCTATGCTCATCACAAAACTTTTCAAAAATATGATTTTCAAATTCACCACCAAGATCACTTCTAATGCATGTAATTGTGATTCCCTTTTCATTTTGAACTTTCTTTGAAAATTTAGAAAACACATGAACTGCCTCATCTTTTATAGCCAAAAATAACACTCATGTAAACCTTGAAAAATCATCCACAATAACAAAAACATAGTGCTTACCACTTAGACTTGCAATTCTATAAGGTCCAAATAAATTCATATGAAGGAGTTCTAAAGGTCTAGAAGTAGAAATGTGGATTTTAATTTAAAAGAAGTTTTAACTTGTTTACCAAATTGGCATGCATCACAGATTTTATCTTTCACAAACTCAATTTTAGAAGTCCTTTTACAAGTTCCTTCTTAAGGATTTTTTAGATCAACTCCATGTTTACATGTTCTAATCTCTTATGCCATAACCAACTATTTTCATGCAAAACAGAAAAACAACTATCTCCATTAGATGCACAGTCAATATCAATAATGTATACATTTCCATTTCTAATTCCAACAAAAATGATTTTGTCATCAAGCATACGTTTAATTATACAACATGTTGGTTCAAAAACAACTTTGTAACCTTTGTTACATAATTGACTAATATTAAGAAAATTATGTTTTAAATTATCAACTAATAAAGCATTTTCAATCAAAATAGAGTTTTTGTTTCCAACATTACCGAAGCCAACGATTTTTCCTTAAACGTTGTCCCCAAAGGTAATATAACTTCCATCTTTGAGTTTTGTAAAACTTAAGAAAAGAGATATGTTTTCGGTCATGTGTTTTGAACACTCGCTATCAAGGAACCACTTCTTGCTCTTCGGTACCTACCAAGAAAAATCAAGTTGAAATTTTCGGTACCCAAATTCTCTTGGGTCATTGTGTGTTAGTTTTGGTTCCTTTTGGAACCCACATCATGTTAATGCCAAATACATTTCTTTTGATTGAACATCTATGACTTAGATGACCAAAGACATTACAATAGTTACAAGTGGCATTGACTTCAACTTTAGGTGTAGGCTTAACAAAAAATGTTTTGTAAAGCTTTTATTTAGCATGAGGCTTGTATCTAATGTCACTCTTGTCAAAAGCGCATTTTTGTGAACTTTTGAGAAGTTCTAAGTTCTTTTAACCTTTAGTAAATTTTAAAACAATGTCATTCAAGTTGTTTAATTCCTTTTTGAGATTTTGAATCTCTTTAAGGAAACCTTGTTTTTCTTTTTCTAGTGACACATTTACCTTTTTTAATGAATCAATTCCAATGGATAAGCTATTAAGTTTCTTTTTAAGAGTTTTATTTTAAAAGATCATCATTTAAAAATCATTGTGCAACCCCTAAAAAAGATCTAACAATTCATTATAAGGGCAATTTGATTCATGATCAATTACCTCATCATCACTTAAGGCTATGAAGCACATGTTGGCGATTTCGTCATCTGATGAGCTTTCTTCCTCATCATCCTGCATTGCCAGCATTGCCTTTTTCTTGAACTTCTTATGTTTGAGAAGAGGACAATCTGATTTGACATGTCTGGGCTTTTTGCATTCATAGCATATAATAGGATTCTTCTTACTTTTTTCTCCTCTTTGATTTTCTCCCAAAGCTTCTCTGAAATTTTTCTTTCCAAAGTTCTTTTTATTCCTTAAGAAGCTTTTAAACCTCTTTGCCATCAGGGCAATGTCATCATCTTCATTTCCACTCTCATCCACATCACTTTCATGCAAGGATGATGTGAATGTAATGTTCTTCTTTTTATCCTCGATATCTCGGTCATAAAAAATTTTGTCTTCATAATCCATAAGTGACCCAATGAGATTATCAAGAGAGAGAGTGTTAAGATCCTTAGCTTTCTCAATGACTGTCATTTTTGCTCTCCATTCTTTTGGTAAGGATCTAAGAGTTTTCTTTACTTGCTCACTATTTGTAAAGGTTTTTCCTAAATCTTTGAGGGAATTCATTATGTCCGTGAACCTTGTATACATATTGTGAATAGACTCATGTGATTTCATTTTGAATAATTCATATTGTCTAGTGAGTCTACTTATTTTAGATTCTTTAATTTGACTAGTCCCTTCATACACAACTTCTAATATCTGTCAAATTTCATTTCCACTTTCACATCCAAAAATTCTATGAAATTTACTCTTATTTACCGCACAATAGAGAACATTAATTGCCTTGGCATTCATAGAGACATTTCTCTTATCTATCTCATCTCACTCGCTATTAACTTAGATACTCTCTCCCCTTTGTCATTGCTCTTCAATGGAATCCTAGGACCTTCGCTAACAATTTTCCAAAGCTCAAAATTAGTGGCTTGCAAAAATATTCTCATCCTAACTTTCTAATAAGCATAATCATTTCCATCAAAAAATGGACGTCTAGTTGTGGAGTGTCTCTCTAAGTGTCCTAGGGTTTCCATAGATCTTTTCTTAGACAGTTAAGTCCTTACACAAAATAACCAAGTTCTGATACCAATTGAAATACTAATGTGTAACCCAAGAGGGGGGGTAAATTGGGTTTCTTAGCTTACTTTGGTCAATTATAAATTTTACTTCAATTTAATTACACAAACAAATTTAAACTTATGAAAGTAAAGAGATTGGGGAATGAGAGACTGAATACCTTAAATTTATAGTAGTTTGGCTCAACGTCGCATACGTCCACTCTTTCAAGTTCCACTTGAAGATTTTACTATCAACAAGTCTTGAAACTTCAAGACTCAAATTACAACCAATGAGATTTTTGGTACTCCTTCCAACCTTACAAGTAATTCTCTCTTAATCACTCACTATCACTCAAATCCCAAGTCCAAGTGAAATAACCATTTTTTCACTCATTTACAAATAAAAAAAATGTGTAGAGAATGAAATACATCTTCAAATGATTCTCAAACTAGTGAGAATATTATAAAATGAGAGTATAAGGTGTGTAGAATATGTATGTAGTACTATGTAAGCTCAATATATGATTTTAGAGATGAAACAGGTTTAAGTGCACTTGGATTTGAGAGAAAAATGTTGAAAGTATTTTTTTAATGTGAATAATGCTTGTATTTATAGGTGGAAGTCAAAAACTAGTCGTTAGGTTTGAGAAAATTCAATTTTCGGCTGAAATCGATCGACCTCTTGCAAAATCGATCGACCGCTTGCCTGGAAAGACAACTAATGGTCATGAAATGCAACTGCTAGTCGACCACTTCAAATAACTGGTCAACCGCTTGCTTTAAAATCAAATAATGATCATGAAAAGCTTACTGCCAGTCGACCACTTAATGCAACCGATCAACCACTTGCCTTGGAAAACAAATAACATTCATAGAGGGCTACTGTTGGTCAACCGCTTTAACCAACCAGTCGATCGAATGAACAGTGATTACTACAGTATCTACGTTTTTTATTATTTTGAAAGTCTTGCAATTAGGTCCCTGAAAACCTTGCAATTTGGTCCATTTTTTAAATTTGATAAATATGAATAATACTATATTCTAGGCTTTAAAAAATATATCTTTAAGTGCATTATGAAAGTGTTAAAAACTATATTTTTGAAGAAAATAATTGAGCTCACATAAACACCGCAATTACATATATATAAGCTTATTTCTAAGATTTGAAAATAAACACCATTAGCTTGTACTTTGATTCTTGATCTTCAATCCATGATGCTTTCTTGTTCATTTACTTGATTGAATTAACATTCTGGTTATCATCAAAACTTGAGTGCATGAGTTTGTGTGACACAAGGTCAACAATGACTACTCGAGGACAACGTCAGTGGTGGGCCAGTTTTTAAATAACTAACATGTATTCTTTATTGAAATAAAAAATTTTTTTTTATTATATGAACATTATTTTTAGTGCATAAAACCCACTGATGGTCTCAGGATTACCCACGGCCAGGGTGATCGCCGAGAAAGGGAGCCAGCCCAATGATATTTGAATAACAGGCCAAGATTTTCCTTATAATAAACTGTTATTAGTAATACATTGTTTTATGTATAAACTATATATTTTGTCCACTCACGGAGTATATCCCCATATACTCACCCCCCTCACCATCAAGTTTCAGGAAATCAAATGAAGTAAAGAAAACTACCAGGTGGTGGTAATCAATCAAGGGTGTAAAACCCTCAAATATTGGTTTTGTTTTTGACTCACTAGTTATGTAAGATAGTCTACTGGGTTTGTTTGAAAAACTTTTATACATATTTATTTATAGATGTAAACTAATGAAATTGGATATGTAACTTATTTGTATTTTATATTGAGTATATATTTTATTTTATGAGATGGTTTAAATATGTCTAAGAGAGACAAGATTAAAAGAATGATTATGCAGGAAACAAGTACCCAAGTAGCCTTACAGGCCTTAGGAACATATTCAAGGGTTAAGAATGTGTCTCGAGGGTCTGTGGCAGTTGTCACGTGTGAATCTCACGGGCAGAGGCGTGGCACTTCTACAAGTTACCGGTAAGTCTATTAACCCGTAAGAAGTTTAATTTTAAGATTTGCCACATGTTGAATCCTTAGAGTTTGCAAGCCTACTGTGTACCGTACACAGATGTGCGAATATAAATACCATATCGAAAGTCCTAGCAACTTGATAGGTATATCTTAAATTTGACATATTACAAGGATAGTCACTCGTTTCACCAAGTGACTACTCAATCTAACATTAGTAAATGAACGGTTATTTTTATAAATGCATGTTTTACTAAAAATAAATGATTTTATAAAGCATACAAAATAGTTTTCTATTTGATAGAACTCATTGCATATAGTTTTATGCATGAAAGACTCATTGATGGTTTTGAAGTTATCTCGGCCAAGGTAGCAGTCGAGAAAGGATTACCAACCTGAATAGTTGTTTAAAACTGTATACAGACCTATAAATTATTTTCTGATTATTGGATTAAATGAAAATGAATATATATATATATATATATACTTTTAGTATATGTTATAAAGTAAATCCCAATATCTGGATTTTGAAAATGTGCGTGCATGTATGCATATATGTGTGTATTTATTTACTCATTGAATATAATCGTATACTTACCCTCACCCATTTCAGTTTTCAAGTTAGGCGCATTAGTGCTAGCTGGATTAATGATAGCTATTATTAGCTTTCAATGCTTTGGGTAGGCTTCTCTTGAGTTGCATTTGTATTTTATCCCACTGGATAGTGTTAAATAGATTTTTGTAATGTATTTGTAAATTAAACAGTTCATGTAAATATTTCTACAAGTTCAACTCGACTGGGAGTAATTCTCATGATCATGATATTTTATTTATTTGATATATGTTTTTGATGAATTGATTAGGGATGATCAATTCTTTGACAATGATCCCATAGATGAGAGTTATCGATTTGTAAACTGTTTTCAAGATTTGATGATTGACAGGAAAATGAAAAGCCTTATAGACTCTCTTGATATATTTTAGGTATATAAGGTGTGTCATAAAGGTTTGTAGCAATTGTCACGGGTGGACCCCATGTTCAGGGCATGACAAACACGAGTTGAGGTTTAAAAAATTAATTATAAACATGCTAACGAAGTGGAACTCCACCTATGAAATGCTATAAATATTTTCCCTTATAGAATTTCAATAATTAAATTTTAAAATATGAAAATAAACAGTTATGAATTAACTGAGGAACATTTTCGAGCTATAGAAATTATCTCGCAGTTTTTATCAACTTTGAAAGAAACCACAAAACTTTTATCTGGGCAATATTATCTAACAACGCATCACATAATTCATACATTATGTAGCGTTGCATATGTTTTTAAACAATACATGAAACATCCAACATTTTCCGAAGTAATGTCAGTAATAGTAGATAAATTTAGAAAGTATTACGATGACATGCCCCATTTATATTGCATTGCACTATGTTTAGGCCCTAGGATGAAGGTTACTGGTTGTGAAACTTTTATATAACAATTTTACAAATTTTTAGATCTAAATGATTTCGAACATTTGAGTCATGAAACCTAAATACGTATTCAATGATTTAAGAAAAATTTGTCATCAAATCATTTAGGTTATTTTCACCGGTACGAGATTGTGTACTTTGCAAGTGTTTCTATATCTACTGGTCATGAGGGCTCTTCTTCCTCTTCCTCTGCTCCCATTATTTCTAGCAGAAGTTAGAATTCGTACACTGAAGTTAACAAGAGACCAAGAAGAATCTCATCGTCATTCAATGAGCTCTCATACCACATGCAAGGTCTAATCGTTGAATCAGAGGCAAATTTTGACATCCTAAAGTGGTGGAAAAAAAATTATAAGTTTTATCATATATATTAGCAAGAATGGCACGAGACTTTTTCACGCCACCAGTGTCTAAAATTTCATCAAAAAGTACATTCAGTTTGAACGGCCAAACATTGAACTCATGTAGAAGTACAATGGCCTATGAGGTTTTAGAAATGCTAATGTGCTTTAGGGATTGAGTCGACGAGAAAAGGAGACTACAACAACTTCAGCAACAATCAACTCCTACAACCGACTTTAGCTATGAATGAGATAAAGGAGAGGAAGACAAAGACGAAGAATGACGATGGTCAACTAACAATTGTAGGTAATTAGAATTTAGATTTAATAATTCTTAATGAAGTAAGGCATAATATCGCTCTTCTTGTAATATTTTTTAATTAACTTGTTTTGTTTTTCTTTATTTGTTATTGTAAAGTATTATTAAATGCTGAAATGAACCCCTCATTGTATTTTTTTTAATTAATCAATAAAAATTAACGCTGTCAGAGGTATTTTTTTAATATAATTTTTGATAATTTATAAAATATTTTGTTTAAATTTAATTAAATTAAAAAAAAAAAAAGTTAAACCTAACAGGCCTATTCCATTAACCAAAATCGAACCGTATGACGAATAGAATTGGAACCGGCCCTAAACTGGACTGTTTGAAGAATCGAAACCGGATCGACCCGGCTTGTTAATGGTTCCATTATCAGTTCCGATCCAGTTCAATTAACTTTAAACCATGAAACCGGTCCATTATAGTTTCCGACTCGGGTTAGTTCTATCCTTCCCATTTTCTCAACTCGAACCTAACCGGCCAATAATCGCTGGTTCAAAATCGGTACCGAACAGATAGACACCAATTTCTGGTGTAAATCATCACCACATTTATTTTGTTGCCGAAGACTATTGCTACCTAATTAAATTTTTGTACAAAGATTATTTATGTAAACGAGTATAATAGTGTCATATATTTTATATTTTCTCAAAAATTAAAAAGGATAAAAATATTATAGAAAACATGTGATTATAATAATATTATATTATACTAATTTGTTTGAATAAAATTTATATAAAAGTTTGTATTGTTGTATATAATTTTATGTTTAAATCCTCTTTCTAATGCCGAAATATTCTTTACCAAGACATTCCCCAACTAATTTGCCTCTCACTTACAAGATTGCTAATTATTGATAAAAAGAAAATGAGAAAGAAAAAAGCAGAATTTTTTTTGATAACCAAGACATTAAAGTTGTCAATTAAGTTAAGTGCATGTTTGAGATTACATTGCATCGGAAAATAATCACTTATCTAATAGTTTAGTAGTTAAATTATGTTTGATAATTATTTGATTATTTAATAATCTAATTCTCAATTAATCTAACTAAAGTAATTTTTTTTAAATGGATTTTTTCATAATATAATTTTGTAAAGTGTAATATCAAAAATTCGTGAAGCTCCTGACTTGCGACCATAGGCTTACTAGCTAGCCCTGGACAAGCAAATGCGTGAAGCTCTTACATCCTCCTCCACCTAATCTATTGGTGTCCTCCACAATGACGTTTTCATGAAGTCTTCAATCTTCTATTAAAGCTACTCCAGTTCTTCGACTTTCTCTCAGCTGATCTCTTCTTCACCAAGGATCTTCCACTTCACGAGGAATTCTTCATAGTGTCGACTCTCTATAGTTGATTGACACTTCACTAGAATCTCCTCCACTTCTTCGTAGTCTTCTTCCACGCTTGCTCCTTAATCTCATCTCTTGTAGGTTGATTACACGTGGAATCTTTCGTGTCAACGAGTTATGACTTCATCTATCTAACATGAAAGATCGGGCGCATCTTCATCTAGGCTAACACCCCGACCTTGAATGTAACCTTCTCTACTCTAACAATGACTGGAACTAGACTTCTATATTTCTGCACTAGTCTCTTGTCTCAGCTCTCCTTGATTCTGTTCTAGCATCTACTTCGGTTGCACAAAGTCTTTAGGCTTGAACTCGGACCATCTTCTACTTTTGTCTGCCCACTTCTTCCTCTTAATGTTATCTTTCTCCACATCGTGCCCAAGGAACCTTTCCTCTATACTTTATGACGGTGTGGAGTAGAAATAGTTCCTATCACGTTATTAACTCAATGAGACTTCAGTTCGTTGATGAGTTCTTCCCATTAGTCTGCAACTAATATAGCAACTCTGGAAGTTCTTTCTCTTGACCAGTGTACCCTTGCTTCATTTCTGACAACTTTAGACTCTCATAAGCTACAGGATGGCTTTCTTGCAACAAAAATCCCCCCCCCCCCACCGTAATATGAAGTCAGATACGTCAATCTGCACTTCCGATGTCCTACTTATCTCTAGCAGGCTAAGAAGCAAATTTCTCACCATGGCTTCTTTCAAGTTGTCGAAGCTCCTCTACACTATTTACACTATTTTCACATTACACCCTTCTTCAACATCTCAGTTAAAGGTGCAACCTTCCTTTAGTACCACTATATGACCTGCTGATAATATTTAGCCAATCCAAGGAAGGATTGCAACTCCTCTACATTTGTCAGCATCTTCCAAGGTTACACTGTAAACCACGCAACCATCGCTACAGACCACTATAAGCGGGTGACGCAGGTGGTTTTTGATTCATTCCCCTCTTTAGCAATCTTCACCTGATGGTACTCCAACCACAAATCCAACTTTGTGAAGTGTTCTTCTGAAATCCATTAATGAAACAATTTTCGTTACTAATGGAACAAGATAGATAACGCAGTTGTCAAATTTCTGAGAGCTTTCTAGTCAACACACAACTATATGCTCCCATCTTACATCTTTCAAAACACTACTAGAGCTCTGAATGGTGCTTTTTACAGCCTAACGAAGCTAGCCTCTAACAGTTCATCTACTCTCTCCCTTTCGGCAATGTCTTAGGTAGTTACTCCAACATCACTTCAGCAAACTTTCGCAAGACATCCGCAATCCCTGATGGAGTCGATTCATCTTTCTTCATCTCCTCTGAGACCACCATGTCCATGAAAGAAGGCTCTTGTCTCTTGATCCTCTTCTTGAATTAAAGAACGGATAAGAACTTTGCCTTTGTCGGTTACTTAACTTTTGCCGACATTCTTATGAACCTTTTTCCCTTGATCAACAAGCTACCAGCAAATAGAACGGGATAGCGCCCTTCTCCAACAAGAAGTCCTTTCCCGCGATGGCAGCAAAGTCATCCACTTGCAAAACAACAAGATCTACTTAACCTTCTCAAGTATCGATTTTCATCTGCACTTGTTTCGCCAACTCACTCTTGAGTAAGGCTTTCGGAGTTGACCACCTTCATGTGGTCAATATCCTCCTCGTGCTTTAACCTAAAACACTTCACTCTCGAAACCAAATGATATTATGAGTGGCCTCTATGTCTACCATAATTCTTTCCATGTAATGGCCTCAGCCCTAGGTGCGGTTACAACCCCTTTTCTTTTTCTTTTTTTTCTCCTTTCTCTTCTTTTTTCTTTTCTTTTTCTCTTTTCTTTTCTTTTCACGGGTCCGCCTTGGCTTACTGAGTCATAGCCATTACAACCCAACGACCCCAATTCTAGGCACAATCACAACCTACTATCCCGTAGGCCCGCTCCAGCTATTGAGTCATAACCGTTGCAACGGCCCTAGTCCTAGATGCATTCACAACCCACTATCTCGTAAGTTCGGCCCAGCTACATAATCACAACCATTGCAGTCTAGGGTACCTCACGCCCACTAGACAAGATTCTTCCCCTTTGGCCCTCCTCTAAGGTCCCTCAGTTTTTGTCACTCCGCAGGTCTAACCCAAAGTTGGTACATTCCCACGAACCCTCACGGGTTAACACCTCCGCAGGTCCAACCTAAAGTTAGCACATTCCTATAAACCTTCAAGGGTTTACACCTCCGCAGGTCCAGCCAGAAGCTGGCACATTTCTGCAGAGTTCACCTCCCCCGCACTCAGACTTGAGATCTCCCTTTTAAGAGCATCTGTAAGTGAGTGGGAGTAACCATTCTACAAAGGTCCTTTTCTTATGAGCTTTTTGCCTTTGGATAGCTCTGTTATGGCATCCAACATTCCCAGCGTCACCATGTGATCCATCTCTTTTGTCTCTCAATTATTTTTCAAGTACGTCTTGCAGTTCATCTCTAACTGTCATAACACTTAGTCTTGCCTCCTTGAGGCATTCAATGGCTCTATGTGGCCATTATATCACCAACGTGATAATGTTTTTTTCTCGGCTTCTTTACACCATTAACGATGGTGACTTCCTTAGAAAGTTCAGTTCTTACTCACTGGATCGCTCCCCTACCTTTGTTAGAGCCCCAATCTCTGGGATTTCTGTTTCCATTATCTTTTCTCTTGAGATGGATAATAACCTTCTTGTTTGGGAGCTAACATATGAGTAATCCAACAACCATCCAATGACTGCTTGTGCAAATGGAAAACTCACACCCCTTTGTCATTGTAACTTATTTCATGCTCAAGGTTGAAGGCTTTCTATTAAGTAAAACAATTAGTCTTGCTCGATCACATTTCAGATATCTAACATCGAATCCGAGAATTTCTTTACATACTGGCAAACTGTTCTAGTTTCGAGCCAACCCATGTAATTGCCTTCGAGCAAGGCATGCAACCTTTTCAGGGAGGAACTTTTGTTCTCATTTCAAGTCCTCCACCATAACTTTCCATCCCCGAACAAGTACATTGATGCCAGGGTTACCTTTGCGTCTTTGAAATTTACCCTCACATTTCGAAAGTATTGTTGAATTTCAAACCAATGTTTTCGAGTAAGTTACACCACATTTTTGAAGATGAGGTGGTTCTTTAACTCTCATTTTGGGTTCTCTAACATAACTTGGAATCTCTGCACAAATACATGGACGCTAAGCTCACCTTAACGTCTTCAAAATTTGCCCTCACAATCCGAAAATGTTGTTCGATATCTAACAATATCATTTTCTAGCACTTCGGCATCTTGGGTCCCTCCATAGCATTTCAGTTCTGGTGCTTTCAACCAAACGTATTCTAAGCTTTGAGCAGCTCCCGACTGAGTTACAAGGATACGAGTAAGTAAGATCTGCCCACTTCCTCTACTCGTTCCTGTAACACCCTTACCGAACTGTGGTACTCCTCCGCAATCTCAAATATCGTTGCTTACGTATTTGCAAATTGTGTTCCCAACTCTTCGATACGTCCTCTATTAGATGACTTAAAGTTAAAGCCAACAGCTTTCCTTTCTCATATGCTCACTCGAGAACTCAAAGACTCTAGTAATGTTAGAGTTTTTCTTAAGTCTTCGGTGTTAAACGAACTCTTTCTCTACTATGCCTCCTCTAACGCTCGTTGATACTCCTCTAACTTGCCCATTTTCTCTCGAGAGCTATCAATCGAGTTGTTCATGAAGAGATAGTTTTTGTAGACAATATCACCACAACCTTGAACTCTAATACCAAATATCACAGGCCAACTTTCTCTTAGTCGAGATTCATGCCCGTGCAGCACTTACTAGCGCATTCCAACTAGCAAGTCAGCCTAAACCAATTTTCATATAGCAAACTAAAGTGGGTTAGTTGTCTACAAAAATATATCAACAGTAGAGAATAAGCTGAAACAACCCATTATCGTAATCCAACAAAATCCGATGTTTTATTGATTAAATATACACAAGCGTGCAAGCTATCAATAGGCGTACAAGTATTGAATACACAAACGTCTCCACATATCGAGACAACACAAACGAACTAAACTAATTCAGACAAGTAGCTCATCCCTATCTACTCAAGGGCGGAGGAGTACACAGCAATATCCCCGGAGTGCTGATGGACAAGGCTCTTTTGAGGCACCTAGCCATCGCCCCTAAAGAGGGTTTTAAGACATTACATGGGTGGCACGAGGAAACATAACCCATGTCTCAATCGTCACACCCTTGAATAGTGCCTACAATGAGCACCCCTAAGCCACAATGATGCCTCTCGACTTGTGGCCATGGGCTTACTAGCTGGCCTTGGACAAACAAATATATGAGGCTCTTATACACTGCCATGTACAAATACAATGGTGTTCTAAATTGCCATCTGTCTTATTTACGTGCCAATTTAAGGACCGTCCATTCTTTATTTTTATTTTTTACTTAGTAATTAAATTTACATTTTCTATTTAAACTTTATATAGTAATTAAAAGCAACGTGAGTATGTTTGAGATTCTATTGCATTTCAAATAATCAATTTTATATTTTTAAATAATTAATTTTTAAAAAAAATAAGTTGATGAGATATTTAATAAAAATAGATTATAAGTGAATCACTCTTCAAATACTTATATATATATATATATATATTAGTTAAATAAATTGGATTTTAGTAAGATTTTCAATTTGAGGAACTGTTAGTTTATTTCAAGATAGATCGATTTCAAATATGCCTTTAAAAGGTTTTCCATGGTAAAAGTAAGATATTTTCTTCATTGTGTACATTATTGTTTCCTCTTTTCCTAATGGCGGTCCACTCACCGGTTGCATAACTGCAGTACCATCATCATCATCATCATCATCATCATCAAGACTATATACATGAGGGGCAGCAGCATCAAAACCTCCATGGAGTGCAATGACATCTAATCAAGAAGGAATTTGACCAGAGATATGATTATGAGAATGATCTATAAGGCGTAATTGGTTCAACCAGTATAATTGAACGGGAACTTCACCTTTAAGACTGTTGTTAGTTAAGATAAGGTAGCCTAGCTGAGAGAGCCTGTCAATCTAGTTTGGAATGTTACCATTTAAGCGGTTATGGCTGAGATCTAATGTCACAAGGGAAGAACTATTACAGTAGATTAATGCATCTTTAATTCGTCTTTCTATGTAATTTCTTGACAAGTGAATTTGCTCAATAGAGAAATGTGGAGTTCTGAAACAAGATGGTAAATTCCCAGTAATATTATTCTCTGAAAGATCCAAAATTTTGAGAGAACGAATCTTACACAACTCCTCTAGAATTAGACCCTTAAGTTGATAGTTGGGCATTATGATATCTTCTAAGTATGATATATTACCTACCATCCTGGAATCCAACCAGACAGGCGGTTATGTATCAGATATAATCCCACTAATGAAGAGCTATTCAACAAACTTTCTGAGATATTTCCCGTGAAGTGATTGCCATCTAATTGTAACCTCAACAAGTTTTTCAGTTTAAAATTTTTAGAGAACATATTACCTTGCAGGATGTTGTTCGATACCACGTGAAACATTAATGAGAAGTAACCCATAACCAAGTGCTTCGGGATTTCGCCAATCAAGTGATTGTTAGACAAGTCCAGACTTTCCAACGACTTCATATCTCCAGGCGAAGAAGAAATGCTACAATTGAGAGCATTTTTGGAAATGTTTAAAGATGTCAAGTCAGGCAGAAATGCTCCAATTTCTACTGGAATGTGACCTTGGAAGAAATTGTTTGAGACATCTATTGTTGCCAATTGTCTGTGAGAATGAACTGGCTTTTAAAGAAGTCGTGAAAGGGAATGAATCATTCACAAGACCAAGTGTTTGCAAATCTGTGTTCTTTTCTAACAACCAATTTGGAAAATTTCCCCTCAAGTTAATGTGAGAGAGATCAAGTTCTTGCAATTCATACACAAATATTCCAATTTCTTTTAGTTAAGAAAACCTACAAACATTGTACAAGTAATACATCAAAATTTTCATATACTAATGTAAGCAAATTAAGATATTCTCATACCCTTTTTTTTTTGGATTATTTCCAAAATTGTTCTTTTAAAAAAACTGGCAATAGAATAACTTTAAATTTATAATTAAATTCAAACTATAGCATTTAAAAACACAATAACTGAATTATTTAATATGTATTTATTTTTATTAATTATTAATATTTACTATTGATCTATATTCTTAATACTCGATAATTAATCTCTCAGTAGTATTGAATTAAAAGTTTATTTTTTGCAGAATAGCCACCAAGCCAAGTTCACCTAGCCACTTACTTTTTTATTATTCAAAAATAGTCATCAAGATAAATTTAAATTATTTAAAAAGAAAATGGGTAAGGAAGAAATTCAACCCTTATAATCATAGTTCAAATACAAAGGTCTAATTAATTAACAAGCTAAATTTGAATTTGATATATTATTTATAAAATTTATTACAAAATCTGTAAACATATTACATTCATAATACCACTTTAAAAGTTTTAACAATAATGAGTACGTATAGCATTATTACTTAACAGCAATATCAATACATATAGTATATGTTATATAATAAAATTTCTAAATAAGTCATATGCCTAGATTAAAAGCTAACTAAGAATGGAAGAGTCATAAGCTCAGTTCGACCCCAAAGACACTAACTAGGTGATAACAAGGATCCCAAGTATAATAAGGGATGAAACGACCCAAGGTTGGACGAAAAGACCTCATGAGTAATAAGGAGCCAAAGCCTTTTAAAGTTGAATTAAAGGCTTCAGGTCGACACCTCACTCTAAGACCCCTTCAACAAGGTCTCAAGTGCAATTAATAAAGGTCGAATGGAGCAAAAAAGAACTATTTGCGGTATTTGCCGCTAAATGCCGACTCGGATATCTATGTCATGAATGTCCAAGCTGAAAATAAACAAAAGATTGTCTCCATCCCAGTTATGTTCACAAATGAAAACGAAGTGAGAATGCATTACCCACATGATGATGCTTTGGTAATAACATTGACAGTAGGAACGGCCAAGTCAGCCGAATTTTGGTGGATACAGAGAGCTCGATAGACATCATCTTTAAAAAAATATTAGACTCCTTGAGAATTGAGGACTTGAGGCTAAGGCCTATGGAGACTGCCCTTCATGGCTTCGACAAGTCATGTGTTTATCTATTGGAAATAGTGTAACTACCAATTACCATAGGAGAAAAGAAATACCATAAGACCAAAATGATTGAATTCCATGTGGTTGATCTCAAAATGCCTTATACAATGATTCTTGGAAGACCCTTCCTAAGAACTACAAAGGCAATAGAGAGCATTCATTACCTAAAACTAAAATTTCGAGGAGGAAAAGGGATTGAAATCATCAAAGGAAGTCAAAAGGAGGCTCAATTGTGCATCACAGCTTCTTCAAAAAACTCATACTTCCTGTTAAAAAGCCCCTAGGAAGAAGTTCTTGAAGCTAATAACAAGAACTTGTAAGACAAATAGGTAATGAAATTATTAAGCCATGAAACCAAGCAGGACAACAAACCATCCATATTGGAGTCGACAGAAGAACTCGAGTCTGTCATCTTAAACTAGAAAACTCCTCAGAAAACAGTTAAGATTGACTCTTATCTTTTTGAGGAGCAAAAGGTGAAACTTAAGGAAATTATGAGATAACATATGAACTATTTGCATGGACATGTGAAGACATACCAGGAATTAATCCTCAAGTAATTTCTCATTGACTGGCAATCAATCTTAGTGTAAGCCGGTAAAGCAAAAGAGATAACCATTCATATAACACCCCATTCCCATACTTATTCAATCAATCATTATTACATAATACTACATCATTTCATACAAAGAGTGTTACTATTACATCATTCTTA
>JAXCLQ010000006.1:10039792-10064532 GCA_035584115.1 Cedrela odorata | reverse complement strand
ACAACGAATTTCTATTGCAAACTTATACTAATTCATATTTTCGACAACCCTAAATCTACATATTTTCGCCTAAGTAACCAAATACGGTTTTAATTGAACTGTAGCAAAAAAAAAAAAAACTGTTCACGCGCAGAATTACTGTAGCGAAAATATTGTTCATGATGGGGGGGTACTGTAGCTAGTACTGTTTATGCCGGAATTACTGTACAAACAGTTACTATACAGATTAAAGTTACTGTACAAATAGTTACTGTTCAGATCGAAGTTACTGTAGCAACATTCAAAAACACTGTAGCAGCTTCAAAATATTGTTCATGATGGAGTACTGTAGCTAGTACTGTTTATGCCGGAATTACTGTACAAACAGTTACTGTACAGATTAAAGTTACTGTACAAATAGTTACTGTTCAGATCGAAGTTACTGTAGCAACATTCAAAAACACTGTAACAGCTTCAAAAACACTGTTCACTCGAGACAAAAATACTCTAATTTCTTCCCACAAACACCTCAATCAATGCTAAATCAATCCAATACTATATTTTCTACTTCAATTCAACTCAATTTAATCTTTTCTATTTAGAATTTAATATAATTTATTTAAATAAATAGTAACTAAATTCTCAATTAACCATAAAAATCTAAAATTCAAGTTTTTATCGAGTTATAAAACTTATCGGTAACTGAAATTTGAAAGAAAAACTCTGGAATTCGAAGTAATTTGGCCAGAATTTGAGAAAGAAAGGGAAAGGAAGCTTTTTGTTGCAGAAAACGGAAGCCACTGGAATGGAGGAGAAGAATGCAAATTATGTTATAATGTGGAATGTAAAATATCAATTAGACCCTTGTTCTTTTTAAATATATACAAATAGCTTACAACTTTATAAAACTTTCATTTTAGTCCTTTTAAAAATTTCTAAAATAATCTTTAATGTTTCAAAATCTTTACAATTAAGTCCAAAAGTAATCTAAACACAATTTTCTTAATCTAAAATTCACTTATAACTCAACTTTATAACATTAATTTTGGACCTAAACAAATAACACTATTTTAAGTCTAAAATTCAATTATTTACCCAAAAATTACAAGTTACATGAAATTTTAATTAATCAAATAATTTGAGATGCTATAATTACAAATTTTTAAAATTACGGGCGTTACAATTCAACACTGAGCGGAGAGAGGTAATGCATGGCGAGGTGGATAAAATGATGAAATTTATCTTTATTAGAGAAGTGCACTACCTAAAATGGGTGTCAAATGTAATTATGGTTAAGAAAGCCAATAAAAAGTGGAGAATGTGTGTAGACTTTACAGATTTAAACAAAGCTTATTCAAAAGATAGTTTTCCACTCCTCATGATCGATCAACTGGTAAACTCAACAGCCGAGCATGAGCTGCTAAGCTTTATGAATACATTCTCAAGGTATAATCATATCAAAATGTAGGAGCCAAATCAGAAGAAGATCACTAATCAAGGGCTATACTGTTATAAAGTGATGCCCTTCGGGCAAAAGAATGTAGGAGCCACTTTCTAAAAGCTAGTCAATCGAGTTTTCAAACCATTGATTGGGAAAACCATAAAGGTTTACGTGGACAACATGATCACTAAATCTCTAAAGGTCTAAGACTATACGGGGTATTTGGAAGAAACATTCTCCTATTTAAAAAGATATAATATAAAATTAAACCCCGAAAAGTGTGCATTTGGAGTCCGAACTAGGAAGTTCTTGGGATATATGGTCAACGAACGTGGTATTAAAGCCAATCCACAAAAAATCAAGGCCATACTAAATCTAAAATCCACATCTACCCTCAAGGAACTCTAAAGCCTAAAAAGGGCATTGGCAGCGTTAAGCAGATTCCTGTCTAAGGCACAGAAGATCAATCCCTTTCTTTTAGCTCACGAAAAGAGGAAAGAAGATCGAATGGACTAAAAATGCAAGAGCAGTTTCCAAGAGTTGAAACTATACCTTGCATCACCACCGTACTTGACAACCTTGAAGCAAGAGATTGTTGTATCTTTACTTAACCGTAAGTGACCACTCAATAAGCTTAGTCTTGGTAAAAGATAATGCAGAGAAGATCCATCGCCATATCTACAACACCAATAAGGCATTGTTAGACACCGAGACAAGATACTCACCATTTGAGAAGCTAGCATTGGCGTTGACAGTAGCAGCAGTGGCAGCAAGAAAGTTATGACCATATTTCCAAACCCATCAGGTGGTAGTACTAACAAATCATCCCCTGAGACAAATTCTATACTGACCCGATTTATCAGATTGATTAGTAAAATGGTCAATTAAGCTCAGTAAGTGTGACATTAGTTATAAACCTAAGAAAGTAATTAAGGGGCAGGCCCTAACAGACTTTATAACTGAAATATCCATATTTGAGCACCTCTTCGTCTATCAAATCATGGAAGAAAATCCAAATTAAGGATAGGAAGATCCAACTGTCTTAGATAAGATCGAACTGATTTGGAGCCTCTTTATCGATGAAGCCTCGATGTACAAGGAGAATGAGTTAAAGTTATCCTTGTAAACCCAAGAGAGATCGAGGTAATATATTTCTTAAAATTCAACTTTAAGGTTACTAAAAATGAGGCGAAGTACGAAACTCTAATTATAAGGATCAAGTTGGCTCAGGCATTAGAAATCACTAGCTTGAACATTTATTGCGATTCCCAACTAATCGCCAACCAAATAGGGGAACAGTTTGATGCTCGAGAAAATGATATGCAAGCTTACTTAGAAAAAGCTAAATAGATCCTAAGCACTCTAAATATTGTCATAATAAAACAATCTCAAGGTCAGAGAATTCTAGAGCAGATATGTTGGCAAGATTGGCCTCTACCTTCAAAGGGAGTATCCCAGCCTCAGTCCCAATTGATGTGTTGAAATAAAGGAACATTGATCAATCTTATATAGTTCAGCTCGACTCTCACCACTGTTAGATTAAAGAAATAAAATCCTACATCCTAGAAGTAAAGCTCTCAAATAATAAGGACGAGGTAAGAAATATCAAAAATAGGTCAGCAAGGTATATTGTTATTGACAAAGAACTATATAAACGAGGTTACAACATTTCGTACCTCAAATGCCTCAAACCCGAGGAGGCGGCTCTAATTTTAGAAGAAATACACCGAGGAGTGTGCGATGGACATGGGAGAGCTCAGTGTATGATATATAAGATCCTAAGACAATGGTATTGCTGGCCAATGCTCTCATAAGATGTAGCTTAGGTAGTAAAGACTTGCCACAAATGTCAAGTATAAGACAACATTCCAAGGCAGCCTCCTAAAAATCTGTCACTTCTATCGAGCCCCTGACCAGTCTCTCAATGGAGACTAGATCTTATTGACCCCTACTACCCACACGAGCCAACACAAAATATGTTATAATAGCCAAAGACTACTTCACCAAATAGGTAAAAGTTGAGCCGTCAGCCGTATCACCAAAAAAGGGTCACCGCATCTGTCAATTAGAATATTATCTATCAGTTCGAGATACCTCAAGTGCTGATCACCAATAACGAAAAGCGATTTAACAACTCAAACTTCAAGGAATTTTGCATGGATTTTGCTATTGATCTTAGATTTGTAATGCCGAGTCATCTAAAAGCCAACAGACAAATGGAAGTTACGAACAAAGTCATCAAGAAGGCATTCAAGAAGAAGCACAAGGGTACATGGATTGACAAGCTTCTTGAAGTTCTTTGAACTTACAAGATCATTCCAAAAGTGGCTACTAGCGAGACTTCTTACCTTTGGGTATGAGGCAATAATTCTCATCGAAGTGGACATACTAACTTTTCAGGTCAGCAACTATGACGAGGTGTCCAATAATCAAAACTTAAGTTTGGAGTTAGATATACTTGAAGAAAAGAAAGATCAAGTGATGATAAAGGTAACAGTCTACTAACAAAGGGTGGCTAGGTATTACAACAAGCACATTCGGCATCGCACTTTTCAAGTAGGAAACTGGGTCCTGAGACAAGTTACCTTGAACACTAAGATACCAAGAGAAGGTGTTCTCGAGACAAATTGGGAAGGACTATATAAAGTTATCCAAATTCTGAGACCTGAAGTCTACGAGCTGGAATGCCCAAATGGAAGTAAAGTCAAGAACCCTGGAATGCTGAACAATTAAAGTTGTGTTACCTTTGAAATCATTGAAGATTTGTAACATCTTTTGCCTAAAAATAAATGAAGTCGTTATTTTTCACTAAAGATTCCTTAAAGAAATGCAGATCAATAGATGACTCCAAATTAAAGGATAAAGAAATTCAAATTTTGAGATAATATTACCCATAAGCTTGAATAAGCCCCAAGACCGATCTTCGGGCATACAAAAGTAAGGTGGTTCCCAAGCGTCCATCTTCCATACATCACAGAATAATATCATCCATAGGCTCAGATAATCTCCAAACACGAATTTGAGCTGTAAAAAAGCAAAATGGTTCTTAAACAAACAAAATTCTCTAATCATCCCTAAGTAATATCCTCAACTCAAATAAGCCTTAAGCATGACTTTAAAACGTACAAGAGCGAAAAGGTTCTCAGGTGATTATATCCATCAAATGCCTCGAGGTAATACTATCCTTATCTTGAATAGGCCCTGAGCACGACTTTAAAACGTACAAAAGCAAAAAGGTTCTCAAATGATTATATTCATCAAATGCCACAGGGTAATACTATCCTTAGTTTGAATAAGTCCTGAGCATGACCTCATGATATACAAGAGCGAAAAGGTTCTTGGTTGATTATATCCATCAAATGTCCCGAGGTAATACTATCTTTAGCTTGAATAAGCCCTGAGCACGAGCTCAAAACGTATAAAAGCGAAAAGGTTCTCGGGTGATTATGTTCTCCAATCATCTCTAGAGTAATATTATCTATAACTCAAATAAACTCTAAGCATGACCTTAGGATGTATAAGAATAAGAATAATTTTCACTCAAGTTCCCCAAACGTCTCGAGATAAAATTATTCAAAAACCCAAATATGGGTGACATAGCTCTCAAACATCTCTTTCTCTCTCTTATTCACCCTAAGGTAATATTATCCTTAGTTCAAATAAGCCCTAAGCACGACCTCAAGACATACAAAAGTAAAAAAGGTTATCGGAAGGTTATTTTCTTTAATCACCTCTGGAATAATACTATCATCAGTACAGATAAGTCACGAGTACGGCCTTGAGACGTACAAAAGCAAATATAATCTTCAGAGAATTAAAACCTTCAAATCAACTAGAAGTAATAGTATCCATTGCTCAAAAAGGCCTCAAATACCATTTCAGGGTAGGCAAAAGAGTAGTGGTTCCCAGATAATTAAGGTTTTTTATCCATCGCAAAGTATTATTGTCCATAAACCCTAAGAATGACCTCAGGGTGTATTAGGGCATAAGTATTATTAACTCTCATACAAAGGCAAGGTTATCTGAGATCCTACCAAACACAGAGAATGAAGTCATGAAGCATAAGGATGGACGAATCTCAAGTTATTATCAAAAACTTCGAGCCAGGGTAACAATATCCAAAAATTGTTAAGTCTGAAAAGTTAAGATTAACATGATTCCTGCTTGAAGATGTTTAGTCTAAGATGTAAAGGTTATAAGATAAACTTTAAATACATGTCTTGTGTTATCAAGTTCGTTAAGTTAAAGCACACTTCTTTTCGAGGTATTATCACAGAGAAATTCTATAAATGATACCGAGCTCAAAGCATAAAGAAGTGAAAAGAAGCAAAGCAACGCAAAAGTTTGAATAAGAAGTATTTTATTAATAGCTAAGCAAAGTACATTTCATAGTTTTCAAGCATGAAAAAGAAAGCAAAATAAAAAAAGCTTAAGTCTAGCTAGTCGAATAGGCTAAATTGTCTGTCGGATCGGCAAGGTCGGCTTTGGAAGCAAGACAAGCCTCAAGAGCATGAGAAGCCTCAGGAACATGAGTAAGAGAAGCTCTAGGAACAGCAAAATCCTTATGAGTAGAAGTAAGAGGCTCCCCAGGAGTAGAGGTTGGAGGAGCCCAGGGGCAGGGTTTGGAAAAGCCCCAAGAGTAGGGTTTGGAGGAGCCGCAGGAGTAGAACCAGCCTCAGTAAAAGAAACATCCTTAGTAGCTTTGACAGGGAAAACTTCGACCACCTCAGAAAAATAAACCTCGACCGGATCAGGAGAGGTGACCTCTGCCAACTCAACAAAACCACCTAGTGACTCTATAGGAGGAACGTAAGTGGTCTTCAAGTTTAGATGGCTTTCCCCTTCAGGAAGGACTCTTGCCGAAGACTCTTTATCCTGACGTAAGGGCTCACATCCTAAGGCCTCATATAGCCAATTCAAATCCAACATAAGGGCTCACATCCTAAGGCCTCATATAGCCAATTCAAATCCAAGTAGGGATATTCACCTTAGAATGTCTCACAAGTCAGGTCAATGCTCTCATTAACATGCTCACAGATCTGAGCTCTCATCATCTGCTTGTCCTCTTCTATTTTGTTGCACAAGAGCAAGCATCTTTGCCTTTCGGCGTCCAAGCATTGTTCTAGCTCTGGCATTTCTTCTCGAATTTCGAGATGACTCTTCGACTTTCCTCCCTCAGTCTGTTGAGCTTGGACTCTAGAGCACCAACCCTATTACTAGCCTTGGTATAAGAGTACTCAGCCGTACTAGCCTAGGCATGAGAGTACTCAGCCGTAGCCACCCCTGAGTTAAAGCTCTTCTCGTTCCCGAACCCATTTGCCCATCTCGAACTCACACTTGGTTCTCTCAAGGGCCAAGTTCTGCTTCTCCTTCTCCACCCTCTTATCATTTTGAGATGCTCTAATAAGATTTTCCTCAAGGAAATCTCACTGTAACATGGCCACGTATTAAAGCTGAAATTCACTAACACAAGATGGTTAAAAAAAAAACTAAGGAAGAATTTACTCACCGGACCTAACTATTTTATTTTATAGCTCAGCAATGCCACATCCGAAGCCGCAGCAATAACCTCGAAATACCTTGAGCTGATATTCAAGACTTACTGGTTGATGTAAGGAATGAAGTGCTTAAAAAACTCTCTCTTAACCTCAAGAAAGTCTTTAAGAAGTAGCTCAGACGTCTTAGCCACTTCCTCGTCAAGCTGACCAAACATTTGTTTCTTCTTCTAAAGCCCCTTCCTTGCTACAGCAGCCACAGCTTTTCTTTTCCCCTTCCTCTTATCCACTTGAGGAATAAAGGGAAGTGGCACAAGGTCACCTTAGATCACCACTCCCTTGTTAAGAGCTAGGGGCTGCTTGAACTGAAAGCCTCAGCAGCAAAAGAAGTCAAGACCTTAGCTGGACTCATGGAAGTAGCTTTGGGTGAAGAGGGGGCTTCTCGACTTTCTTCCCTTTGGCCAGCTGCCTCAAGACCTCGAAGAGGTTAGGTGTTGACTTCTTGAGAGTCATTTCTCCTACAAAGCAGACAATATTAAGGTCAAATAAAACAATTCAAACACAAGGAATGAAGAAAAAAAACCAGATGTTTACCCCTTTGAGCTTTTTCTAAGGTCAATTAGCACTTAAAGACACAAAAATCTACCAAACCTAATAAGATTAGATCGGCTTCTGAAAGTCAAGATCTTTGGCTAGATGTTGAAGATCTAGCCAAGTCGACCCTGTTCCTACTTTATGCACTTAGCCCAGGCAACTCGCTTCAGGTGGTTGCATCCCCAAATAACCTGGGCACCTTGATGTCGATGTAAGGGTTTCAGTCACCACCTCTGAAAAATCACTTGTTCTTTCAGTGTTTGTTACGTGATGAGCTGCTAGTTATAAGGTTTGTTTGTTTGGGTCAGTTTTGAAGTTAAAACCATCCAAGGTTCTTTATTGAGTTTCTTTTTAATAAATACATATATTCAATCTCTTCTATGGAAGGGGCCGAATTGGAAGTTTGATGCCACAAGACATATGGACTGGACAAAATTCTCTAACTGTTCAGGTTTAACTAGTATTGTGCAATGTTGAAGGATTTAAGGATTTGGACAAAATATTGTTGAAGAGGAAGCCTAACTTCTAAATGAAATAACTCTTCATTAAATGCGATTTCTCCTTTAAGATGACAACTAGGTAGTTCATTTACCTCAAGAGTCTTAAGGTAAATCCCCTCAAGGATGCTATAACACCTAGTGTAAGTCTCTAAGTCCAATTCTTTGGTGATAGAAGGGAACCAATCAGCCTCATATGGGGTTGAGTTCTGCCTTACTGAAATAGAAAAGGGAATAGAGACAATAGCTTATTCTTCTTCAGAGTTATTTCCCCTGGAGACAGCCTCGTTATCAATAGATTTCATCTTTGTTCCTAAGGAAGAAAAATATAAAATCAAAAGCTGCTCGAGTTTCATTAACAACTAATCAACATTGTCACAAATCCAACAAGAGATAAAGAGTTTGAAGGAAAAATGAAACTTACTAATTACTTTAAAGAAGGAAAAAGCTTGGAATGCTTGCTAGAACTTGAAGATTACCGTTGAAAATGCTTGAAATGCGAAGAAAATGACGGTGTAAAGTGAAGACAAAAAGAAGGGAAAAGCAAAAAACGGGGTATTTAAAGAAGCAGAAGAACCCTAACCATCAATCTAAAGAATAGATCAACGAATGAGATGAGGCCATGTCAAAAAAGCAATCAAGAGGATGTCCCTCATTAAATAGAAAAAAGGCAATCATTATTAGGGCTAGTAAGGATCTCTCGAGGCCCGAAACGACACGACACAGAAGACGAATGGCACTTCGCCACGTGGAAGAGACTGATGGACTTCAGGATAGATATTTAAGTTTAAAAGGCAAATACGTCTTTTCAGACTTAAACTCTTAGTTTTTATCAAAAACAATTATTTTTTACTAAAACTAGAGGGCTTGATGTTGGGTATACAGCCTATAATGTAATTAAAACCCAATAAGTCACAGGCCCAGATTAAAAGCTTACTAAGAACAGAAGAGTCATAAGCTCAATCTAGCCCCAAAGACATTGACCAAGATATAATAGGACTCCAGGTATAATGAGGGATGAGACGACCTAAAGTCAGATGAAAAGACCTCAGGAGTAATAAAAAGTCAATGCTTTTTAAAGTCGGATTAAAGGCTTCGGGTCAAAACCTCACTCTAAGAGCTTTTCAACATGGTCTTAGCCATAACAAATAAAGGTTTCAAGTATGCAACATCTGGACTCATCTCAAGTGAATAAAGGAGCCCCGAACGAGGGTTTTCGAGACCTCTCAATAGTTACATATTGAGAAAATATTCATTTCTTTCCCAAATTTTTCTGGATTCCTCCATCATTTAGGTCCTTTTTAACCTAGTGAACGTATTCTATAATAAGGATCCTACACCCAATAAATACATTCTGTAATAAAAGCTCAAGATTTCATAAAATTCAGAAAATCAATGCTTACCAAATAAAATCTTCATGATTCTTGCGCAATGAGATCCTTATTTCTAGATTTCATAGAATTATACTAAATTCAAGAGACATAAACATCTATAAAAATGAAGTTATGAACGATCAGGTACGCTTCATGAAATACTGATATTAAGAGCTTACATTCTCCTTCTTCCTTCTTTCATAACATAAAGTAAAATTCTAAATTAAGTATTGGATGGTTTTCACTGGACAATTGACTTTTACTTTTTTAGATTTCTATTGATCGCAGGTTATATCATCATGCAATAAGACTAAAATTATTGTTGGTGCACAGGATTCAATGAATGACATTTTTGCCGCATCAACAAATATGTATATAGATTTTAAATGAAATGAGTACATGACTTTAGCATCCCTTATTGTCATTCCTAAAAACGTTGAACTATTAAGAAATGAAAAAGGCCATATCCCTTGGAGTCATATAGGGTTGGCGACATGTATGCAAAATAGTGTATCTTTCTTTCTCTCGAGATCAATGCACCAAGCATGCTAACAAGTGTAAATGGTTACACTAATGAAAAAAATGATAGCATGCATGTAATTTAGGAGATAAAATCTTTTCATACATACTGATGGAATAAATTAGATAGGCCCTATCGTGAATGTTTACACTTGATTTTAACTAATTTGAAGAGATAAACTAAAGTAGTGTTGAATGTCTCGAAAACATATTTATTTTTTTCATTTGAAATTTGAATATAAATATTAAGTTGTTTGATTTTTTTAAAATAAAAAAAATATATTTGAAAATCAACACTTTTATATTTGTACCTTTATCAATTTTAAATGTTAAAGAAATAATAAAATATTTTGAATGAAATATAAATAAAATATTTTTCACTTGTACACATATAGAAAATATGTTAATATAAATTTTGCTATAATTGATGTTATATGAAAAGTGCATGTGTATATAATATATATATATATATATTTGTAAAATAACCTTAATAAATCTAAATTAGAATAAAACAAACTATTAAACAATAATCACCATGCTACTTTAAAATATCAAATAGTTAAGTTATACAATTCATTATCATAATAATAGTTCACAAGAAGTTAATAACTAAAAATACTATTAAGATTTTAAGTTATTATAAAATTATATAATTACACAAAAATTTAGTAATAATATTTTAATTAAAAGTCTTGATAAATGAACTTAGAGAAATCTAGTTGAAAAATAAGTCTTTAGAAAAAAAATAATGATAGTTTTATACAAGTAATGATGTAATAAAATAATTAGTTAGAGATATTTTTGAGAAAATATTTAATAAAAAATTCCAACCTTTTAGATTCAATAAAAAATAGTTATGAAAAGTCTAATTAAGTTTATATTTATATATATATATATATATATATTTATCTAAAGTAATTAAATTCGATAAATTAAGTATTAAGACAAAATAAACAACTAAACAAGCCCTTATTTTTTAATTAATCAATATTCTTGGACAACATCATGCATATAAATCCATTTTTATATTCTAATTACTAGTGCTATGATTAATCAATTTTAAAATAAACTCAACAAATAATAATAATATATATATTAAATAATAAACACAGGTGGTTAAGGATTTAAGTACAAATCTAAGACAAATGGCAAAGCAAATTTATTTCATTCGTTGGTAGGGACAATGCAGGCTCATAGTCCCCAAATAGTTTTCCACTTTTACAATCCACTTGAAAGCTTCAAGCGTACTACAAATTTTAAGTTATGATTGACATCGACGGCATAAGCTTATATATACAGATGATCATATTCCAAAGAACACAAAGACAGGACTGAAGAAATCTTTTCTCATTTCACTTCCCACCTTCTCTTGCTTTCAATTTTGATTTGTGATATTGCTCACTTAGATTTCCAAGGGAGCAAATAAACCGATAGTTCCCTGGCAATGCTCTGAATGTCTATGCTGTCGAGATTGCAAAGCCAGTGTCTTTCCATCCAGATAGGTCAATCTGCAGAGAAAATATAGATTTACCGGCTTTGTTGGCACATTGCACAAGCAGTGGCGGAATTGGCATTCGCGTAGGTGCAGTGGTCACATGACCAGTGGCTGGTATCATCAGTGTTTTTACTGGACCCGCTTGATCTGGATGTTGAACCCTTGGACTTCCCACTTCTTCCTCTACTAGTTCCGCCTCCCAGGCACTTTGAGCTCCCTGTCCTGCTGCAGGTAGCGTGTGTATCTACATCTGATAGACCATTCTCGAGAGCTCGGACCAAATTCTCAAAGTAATTTCTTGTAACACTGTTGTCATAGGGTCACATAATTAATCTATAACACCACTATAATTTTCCAAGTCTATTTTTATGCGAGAAAAAAGGAAAGAGAAAATTGCTTATGTTCAATATTTGTATCCCTCCGAAAGGTGTGTGGTGATGACCTTCCAATATGCAAAATAGAGGAATTGTTTCATTACAAAAGCAAATTTGGTCACATGATCACGACCGGTAAAACTATTTAAAAAAGAAAATGACAATTTCTGTGGGTAAACTAATAGCCAATAAGCTAATTTGTGCAATATCTGGCAAAAAATAAAAAGAAAAAAGGATGAAACTACATTTTATACATATGTAAAGGTTGCAACACTATTAAATTCTAGCAAATCTTTTTTTTAATATTTTAAAAATAAATCAAACCCCTTCCCGGACCGGGTTTGAAACCTGGACCCCAACTAGCACCCCCAAGTTCTAGCAAATCTTATTCACACACAATTTGATTATACTTCAACCAATACTAACCTTGTCAGTCCAGCAAGTTTTGTTCTGAATTCATTAAAATCTTTCAATGGGCCATCTGCATTAAGATAAATTTGAAGCTCTTTCTCTGCACATTGATGAAGTCGCTCCAACCCAGACTCAGCTTCACCTGCATGGTATAATGTCTAATTAGAACAAATAAAAAATAAACAAAATGCTTGCAACCATATGGAGGACTGACATACCTTGCAAGTACTCAAAGAACTGTCTCTTAGCGTGCTCATGCTCAGGCAAATAATATCCATAGGCATATGTCCATTTTAGAACCCGCCTACATTCAACTATCTACATACATTACAGAACAGATGTTAAATGAAATAAAAATGCAGGATATATATAGTCAAACAAAGCAAAATCAGATATTTACCTGTAGCCAGGCCTCTGTAATGAATTTAAGCTGTGACTCAGGTTGGCACTGTGCATCGCTTAGCTTCTCAAGCTATAATAACACATAGTTCATTAACACTCCATAATTTAGAAAAGCATATATAGATTTTCTTAATGAACTTGGATGCTATTAGATAGGATGGAACGGCATCGTTCAACAACACAACAGATCATTTATTCAAACACAACAGATCATTTATACAAACACATTTTTGATTAGGCAATAAGAAGTTCAAATTACATGAATGATAAACTAGTGCATCAAACTATACCAATAAAAGAAATAGAAAAGAATTGGCAACAAGAAGTTCAACTTACATGCACAGTCTGCATTTGCTGAAGATCTGCCAACGCTTTCTGCCTAGACTGCAGCACGCAAAAAAACAATCAGACTGATGCAACAAAAGTTTAAATTTCCAAATCAATTTTTTTGGCAAGCTGGGCATGCGTAATATTTCAAATTCTCTAAAGCACCAAAACTGAAGAAATCAAATCAGTCAAAACAGAAGACCACAGATAAGTTCTTTTCATGAATAAACATAACCAGCCTCAAAGAGTTAGACTTTCAATTCATCAGTCCCAAACAGTGACCAGAATCCCTAGAACCCACTTGGAACACTCATCATCAACTTTACAAGGTCTGAATCATGGTATCCCAATGCACTAAATCAGCAATGATTCTATTTGACTAGTGCCCTAATTAAGTTCAAAACAAGAACAAGAAAAAAAAAATTGACTCTGACCTTTTTTAATTTACAACGTAAAAAAATTGACAAGAAATTTCCACTATTATGTTAGATACCACTCTGGCCTTTTATAATTTACTTGTTCTCTAAACAAAAGTAAATGGAGGAAAGACAATGGGCCGGGGATCATCATCTCGTCCCCATTCTGGGGAAGGAATACTTGTTCTCTAAACAAAAGTAAATGTAGGAAAGACAATGGGCCAGGGATCATCATCCCGTCCCCATTCTGGGGAAGGAATTCCTGTCCCCGTTTTGGGAAGGGATCCCAGTCCCTGTTTTGAAATATAAAAATATAAATTTGTCCACAAAAAATCAACTAATAATTATATCTTTGAATTCATTAATATTTATCTTCGCTACCGAAATATATACAATGTCAAATTTAAATTCGCATTCGTGAATTATTTGCATTTAATGAATTGGCACACAAAGGCCACTAGAAGTGACCATCAGAAATTTCGACCCCGAAATCACAGGAAAAGTTGGGCTAACATATTCATTGGCTCTTTTTTTTCTGTTCACGTTGAGGCAGCAAATTTAGGAAAAGGAACAAAAGAGAGTGTAGTTAAAAGAATGTGATGAGAGAAGTGCGAGCAGTTGTGGTTTGCGAAGAGAGAGAGGCTGAGAGAATGCTGCAGGTGAAGGCTGGCTTAAGAGAGTTAGTGATGAAAGAAAATATTTGTTTTTATAAGAAATTCAAAGTAAAAAATAATAAATAAAAAAATCCTAAACGGGGAATGGGCTGCGAAATGGATTTAACAACCCATCCCTGTCCCTGACCCGAAATACAGAAAGGGGATGGGCTAATCCCCATCCCCCGGCTCATTTTCAGTTTCAGGGATAAAAATGACCTCAATCTCCGGCCCAAAAGGGCCGGGCCCTGCGGAGATTTTTGCCACTCTATGTAAACGTGTATATATATTCCAATGCAAAAACATGGTAACCCCTGTAATAACACATGCCAGGAAGGAAAAGTGTCACATTCTTGTAATTGTACGACAAACCAAGTACTACTTTCAGGAAAGTTTAAATTCCTGAACTTATACATTTTGCATTTAGAGCTTGCAAAAATATTACAGTTATTAGTATTTGCCAAAAAATCTTTGAACTTAGATTTTATTCAAGCATTATAAATCATCATTTTTATCAAATGATAATAGCATCTAACAGTTAGCCAAGAGCAAAAAGAAGTAGCAGATAAAAACTACTTCAAATAGATTCTCTCTCAATGAATGAAGGCAATACAAGTAATCATTTTAGGATAGGTAAGTCACATTATTATTGGCAAACAGAAAAGTTATACTCCAATCCTCTAATTTCATGATGAATATAAACAGAGAATTTTTGTACTCTGAGAGCTAGTTATTTCACAAAAAGATCATTAGAATTGCAAAGGGAAGTAATCATATCAGTGTTACTATAATTCTAAGAACTTAAACTTACTGATTGGTTCGTCGCCCATCGTTCATAATAGTGAGTATATCTCTCCAGAGAGTTTTTTGCCATCTCTCTTCGCTTTTCCGACTCATCGTACTGTAAGCAACAGCGTTATTTAAATTTACAGAGTGAGCGGTCAACCGATAATGACGCAAATAGCAACGAGGAAATGTGTAAAAGCAGGTAAGGGGAGAAGAAATGTTAAAGTAGGGTATTATACCACCCCCTCTTGTTTTGCTGTCTCATAACGGTTACATGCATAGAAACCACCTGTCCTCTCACCGTGATCTGTCCATGCACCAAGGCAGAGCCTGCAACAATTTATAGTCAAATGACTAGGACTTTAAGTTGGTATAATTTTGAGCGGTACATAGGGTTACAAAGCACCCATTTATAATTCTACAAGTTCATAAAAGAAAACATAATTTTACTTCCCAGGTTCTAGTGTTCATGGTGAAAAACAAAAGTTGACCAAGATCAGAGAGTACCATCCAAGACCAATACACAAGCTTACCAGCAAAATTCAAATTTACATGGAGGTGTGCATGTCATATGCATACAGCCTTGGTTTTTCTCAATCGGTCGTTTGCACCTTGGACAAGGCTTGGAATTGGCCAGTATCCTGAAACAGTCATAAAATAATTTAAATGAGGAATTAATACAGAAATTGTGAAAAACAATGCACTTGCATACATCTTCATATTTAACGTAGCCAACACATATATATCATACTCAAGCAGCTGAAAGTGAACAGCAATACACAGGCCCATATACACATGCATGGAGAGAGAGAGAGGGAGAGAAACCAACCCTTGTTTTGAATAACCATCCACAAAATGATTAGATCTAAATCAAGAATAACCATCCATAATTTCTGGGACCCAGCCGGGGCTTCAAAACTTAGTTTGGTAGTCAAGATGAGATTAGAAATTTATAATGGCATACTAAGTATTTGAAGAGGGTTAATTTTATATTACCCCTTCGTGTTTGGAAAATATTCACTTTACCACCAACATTTATGGAAATAGTTACCATACCTTCAAACCATTAATATATTACATTAATTACAATAGTTGACCACTTTCGACCATGATAAATATAAATTTACCCCTGCACTTTCAAATTCAATGAAAAGATCAATTTATCCTTACAATAGTAAACTTTATTTTTTTAATACAAATATATTAAAAAAATAATTAATACTTTTTTATTTTTTCTTTTATCTTCTTTTACTCAAATATTTTTTTTTAAACAAATAAAAAATAGACAGAAGATTGCAGGCCACCTGGCGGTCAGCAGTGGCCTCGTGCAGGGCCTCACAAGGCCCCCAGTGGCCGACAGTGGCCACACAAGGCCACCAATGGCCTGCACGCATCAGGTGCCTTGCCTGGCGCCCTTGTGCCAGCCTGCCGCTGGTGGTAGATCTAGGGGTCATTTTTTTTTTATCTTTAAATTTTTAATTAAAATAAATTGGATGGGTGTAGTTAGAAAAATATGTCAATGATAAGTCATCTCCTGACATGCCTATAGATTGCCAAAAAATTAATTTGTTTATCATTGTGGCAATTACCTTCCTCTATCAACTTAATAGTTAATTTTTAATAACAGTAACTCTAGTCACTAAGATCTTGATCTGTACCAATTCATATTTTCTGACTCAGCACTATTCTTCAGTACCCACTTGGCTACAGTGTCACAGTCCACAGGACGGTGAGCTTCCTCTGTACACTGCAAGATAAAATTCACATGATGTACAGTGAAAGAAAATAAAATATAGGGTAGCACCCAGTGTATGCATCCACAGTTACTGATACTAATACTTCAGCCTAAATGAATTAAAAGGAAACATAAAGTGCAGGCATTTCAAGCAGACTTACATTCCAGCAAAAGCTATATGAACATTGGCAAGTAACATGATAATTTCCACTACCAACAACAAAGTCCACAGCATAATCGCATCCTGGAGCAGGACACCATTTGGTCTGCACAAAGCAACAATAACAAAAATGTTTGAAGATTTGAAGAGGAGAAGATAGAAAAAAGAAGTCCAAAAGTTTGCCTATAGTCACGTTTACATATACAAATTATAAAAGCATACGACTATTGAGAATTCCATTGTAAAAATAAATTCTGTTTAGATTTATTTTCTGGTAGATTTCAATTTCTGGTTATATCAAATCTTTGTTTTCATTTTAAGTCTTCCAGAAGATAATACAAATTAGTAATCGTGTGAATCAAAAAGTAAGGAACAATGTCTTTACAATGAATAAGACAACTCTAGAATGGTTGTTTCCTATGAATTCTGTCATAATAGATTGCCGATGGACCAATTGTTATTCTCTTTTAAAATCCGGAAGAACAGAAATTCTAACGTTCAATACTCCTTTCTCTTTTACATTTCCGCCAGTTATTCAATTAGTGATCTTCTGCAAGATTCCAAATATAAGCTGATTTCTCCTTGTAATTCACTAAAAGTACTTCCAAATCTGGTCAGCTAAATCAATATGATTTACAGACCTCATACTAATCCAGCCCAATGACGAACATATACAACCACAATCGACAAAAATTTTAAAAGTCATGCATGAGGAACATACTTCACTTATAACAAAGGAAATATATTTTGAAACAAAGGAAATTGTAATGATGTCGTTTCTAATTGAGTACAATAAATAAATTTCTTGATCCTATTTATAGAAGCACTATTACCTTCCTGTTGTCTTCAACATAAGATCGAATGAAATAACGAAAATACTTCTCTTTATCTTCATTAGAAGCCAATGAATTAATCATATCTTGGCCAACAACAGCACCACAAGACGGATCAGGACATCGCAACATCAAACATCCAGGACCATCATTGATGGCTGTGCTGATATACCCTACAGAGGAAAAACAAATGATAGAAAAATTACAAACACAATAAAATGAAATGAAAGTAGGAATGCTATTATAAGGGAAATAACAACACATATTATAATATGAATTGCTTCATACACAATAATTAACGCACAAAGATATTTTCTGATATACTGTAACTTAAGTAACAGAATTCATACATTTAAGTGTAAATTCACATAACATCCAACAATAAATAATACATATAAGTGTAAATTCACCTAATATCCAAAAATAAATACAAGAAAATGGGCACAAGTTTGCTAAAGAACCAATATCCCCTCACCTCTATCCCCCAGGTGTTTTGTCAAAACTTCGTAAAATAAAAAAATTAATGAAAACCATACATCCACCATTTGTTCCATCCTCAAACAATCAAATTCTAGACAGTGGACATCCACACAAACTATTTCAAGGCCCTCCAACATAGATATATTTCATATCTATACAAGAGGATTTTCTTTTTATAAGAAAAAAGAGAATATTGTAAAATTTAACAAAAATTTACAACAATTGGATGATCAGTCCACTAGACTACAAAATGCTAGCAATAAAACAGCCCCCATTTCTAAAATCACCTTACAACAGACTCCCTACTCAATTGATAAACAAAGAAAAGGGAAACCTTAAAATTAACCAAACAAAATCCCAGTTCAATGCAACAAACCTGTCCAGCATGTACTACAAAAAGGATGGCCACAAGCGGCAGTTCGCAATCTATCACAAGGATAACTTTCAAAACATACCCCGCAAGTCATCTGTCCAAAACAAAAAGGAAAAAGAAAACATAAGAAAAGAAGTTATAGATTTACCACAGCACAGAGCAAGATTGCTAAACTAGTCAACCACCCTAGATTTTGGTGCAAGAACTGGAAAACTGAATTAAAATTAGGTCTCGGCAGCTTACTTCGTTAGCGTCTGGAAATTGAACGGCTGGTTTCTCTAACAAGCCAACAGCCTTGCGAACTCTTTCTTCATCTGCAAACCATTCATCATGCACTTTACTGACACTCCTGGAAATCCAAAAGTTGCTATTAATTCTTTAGTACATCAAGATGAATTGTTCAAATAAAAAATGGCAGTCCGATAGAAAATTAAATTGCCCGTAAATAACCTTCATTGGAACAAAGTCGAGCATTATTAGAGAGAGAACACCATTTCAATCACTGACATATCTTACCAATTATAAAAGCGGAGCAGGACACTAGCTGAAACTTTTGAAATGGAAAGCACAGTGGATATCTTAGTTATATCCTCCTCTTGACGCTGACCAATATCCGCTTCACTCAAAACAGTATAGTTTGACTAAGATATGAAAAGAGATGCATTAGTGTGAAGTATTAAATACATGTCATTAAATGCATGCTTGTATTGGAAAGTATGGAGCTAATGAACTTAACAAAATCAAATAATTTGGTTAAAATATTTGATAGAAAGTATGTTGGTTATTTAAACATGACCCAGTTGATATTGAAGGCATAAAAGCCTATTTTAGTAAACCTACAAACTTAGGTTAAGCTTTATCAAGTTTGTCCTAAAAGAATTAGTTTTTCATCAAAGAAAACCTTGGATCACAAAATTTACAAGAAATTGCCAACCTACCCAATCACCTATTTCCAAATCAATCTAACCAAAGTTAATGACCAGAATTTATGAGAAACTACAAAAAATAATCTAAACTCAATTGTTGCACACTCTAATTTACATACTTTGCCAAAACTTTCTAACTATTCCAATCTGAATAATCATGGCAGAGAAAAAAAGAAAAACGTGATAATGGCATCAAGAATTGCAATAATTCACCTGAACCACCAAAATTACACTTTGTTAACCTAATACAAAACTGACTGAAATTCACATTGCCACAACAGAATTACACCATAAATTCACACTTATACTTTGGAAACAAACCCAATTAACCAAACATGGACAAAAGAAAATTTGTATGAGAATAAAAACAAATAAAATACTGCTACCCAATGAACTCAATCCCAAACCAAAAAGTTAACATAACCCAAAAGCAATTAAATGAAATTTCTAATCTCCATATCTATTCAAGAAATTGAACAGCGTCAACGCAGGAAAAATCTCATTTCAATTTCCAATAAGCAACCAAAAAGGCCTAAATTTATGAGAAACTAAATCAAATAATAAACAACATGCACCGAGAAAAAAATTGATAAACAAAAATAATAATTAATAACAAATGCAGATAAAAATATACATCCGTTCCCAAAAAATTACGAACAAAAATCCCAACTTTCCAAGAAACTAACTCGAAAAATAAACAAAATTCAGCAAACAAAAAATCCACAAAACAGATAACAACAAAATTCAGCCAATTAACATCATCAAAGGCTAAAAAAGACATAAATTTCCAACAAATATCCAAATTGAAATTAATAAAACCAATAGAACAAACATACCTGATGGCGATGAGAAAAGAGATCGTCGGAATCGTCGGAGTCGTTATCTATGAACTCGTAATCGGCGACGTCAGCATCGTCGCTGTCGTAGACATAGGCAGGAGCGGCATCGTCATCGCCGCCGCTGTAGAAATCGTCGTCATCGCCGGATTCGTGGGCGTCTTGCATATCCAATTCGTCTTCGGATTCCATTATTGAATTATTCAATCAGAGGAAAACCGAAACCCTAGAAAAACATAGAAGAAGAATTCGAATCTCGTAATTGAATTGAATGAGAAACGAGAGAGAAGGGTAGAAATGTAAATTACGAGGAGGAGACAACAGTTTGGTTGAAACGGTGGAAATGAAATGAAAATGAAATGGTAAGAGTGCGGGTGATTGCTTTTTGAAGACGAGAGAGGGGTTAAAAAGAAAAATAAATAAATAAATCAATCCAATTATCATACAGTTCCCTATTTTCTTATATAATATCAAATAGAAACAAATATTTCTCAATTATGCTAAATAAGTCTTCTCATAACTTAAGTTTAATAAATTCAATCTATTTCATATTACTAATTCCTTTTACTTTCTTTATTTTTTAATCATATTTTTATCATTTAATGTTAATAAAATAATAATATATAAAATCAATCAATTTTGTTTGTTATTAATATCGCTTTGTAAATTATTATTTCATAAATGTTAATTAACACAAATATCACATTTATTATATCATTTCTATTATCATCTTGATTACATCATTTAGTTATAGTAATTGGCAAAATAAATTATTGTTCACCCCTTTACAACATCACTTTTATAATGTTTGATAGGCATAAATATAATATAAATTAAATAAAGGTAAAAAGCAACAATTTACAGTGCTTCGAAAGATCAATTTATTGTATTATATTCACGATTTTTATCCTAATTAAAAATTAGGTATACCGAATAAAGTATTGAGCTCAGTACAAAAGAGAAGGACAATTTATTTATGGAGTTATAATATTTGGTCCCTTAATTTGTATGATTCTTTAAATAAAATTATAATTTGTTCATTTATATCAAATGAATCCATAACTTTGAATAAAATTATAATATACTTTTAACCCTAAAGTTATATATTCGTAGGATTTATTTATTTTATAAATTGATTATCAAATATTATTTATTTAATTATTTAAAATTTTATTTTCTAACTTAATAATGAAATTTGGTATTTAGGTTTGAACAAAATTAAGTTAAAATTTTTAATTTAATATAAATACTTTGACTTAATAATATTTTTGAAATACCTCTTATATATTGTATTTATTCTATAACATATAAAATTTATTTGTTTATCTAAAATATATATATATATATATAATATGCCAAATCAATAGTTTTTAGAAGTATATATTAAGATATTATGGATGAAAAATAAACATATCATTCAAATTTATATATTTATGCTTTTTCTTATTTCAAATAAAAAAATAATACCACCCTATATTCACTGTGGTCAAAATTAAAAATTATGAAGATAATTTTGTATTCCAATAGAACCAGAAACTTATTCAATATAATTGTACAAATTATATCTTTTTCTGAAAATAACATAAATTGAGGGACCTAATTTATTATCACAATTATTTATACTTTTGAAATAATATTCTAAAAGAAGAACCACTATAGATACGGTATTGGAAGGATAACAGTAGTGATAAGGGTTATTAAATTGATTTCCATTATTTGATGGAATAATTACATCTAAGCCCCTGGCCTTTTATATGTTTATAAATAATAATATAATTTGTCTATTTTAGATAAATAGGTCCCTAATTCTTATTGAAATACTAAAATTACCCTTATAATATTGGAGTTTGATCAACACAGTATTGGGGGTAACTTATAAAGAGTAATTTAGTCATTTCAATAAGAGTTAGGACCTATTTGTTATAAATGGACAAATTATATCATTATTTATGAAAAAATAAAAATTCAAAGACCATATTATTTTAATAGATTGGATGAATTCTTTTTTAATTAATGTAGCACATATTCCACATGCATCACCACTAGCTACATGATGAATAAATTAAAAAAAAAAAACTTGGCAAACAACAATTGGCTAAAATAATCTTCTTGTTGGAGGAAAGGCAAAATCTATAATGCCATTGCAATCTTTAATTTAATGCATTTAGATTTTGTTTGTTCTCTTTTAAATATTATTAGTATAAAAATCAAATCTCTCTCCAATTTTGATATGATTACAATTAAGAATTATAAAACTTTTTAAATTTAAAAAAAATAATAATAATTCACTAAATATATCATGTGATAATGCTAATGTGATACACTTGTCAAGTTACATGCCATCACATGATGATGGGTACCTAGTAACACAGTAAATTTCTCCTATTTTCAATAATTACGTTATTATATCCAAAACAAGTCGTAAAGTGCTTTTAAAAAAGTACTTTCCAAAAACTTCAAAAGGTAAATCAAAATCCCCTCTTACATTTCACCTTTTTTTTTTTTTATAATTTAACTGTATGCTCAGTTGTGTATAATTAGAATCTATTCTTTTTGTCACTTTCCCTTTTATTAATTACCCATACATGACTTAATTTATATAGGTAAAGACTCAAATAGCGAGAAAATCATAATCCTGAAAATGTATTCTTGAAGTACTCTACGGAGAAGCACTTGGTAAGTGCTTTCTTAATAACATATCTCAATTTTTTATTAGCTATCCACCATTAAATAGGGTTTTTTTATATGAAAATAATCAAGTATTTAGGTTTATTTATATTTATAATTCAACTTAAAATTTTATTATATTTGAAACTAAAAATTTATTATTTAAACAAAATTATTATTGATTGAGTGATGAACAATACTTTCTACGAACTTCATTGAATGAGACAATTTTTACACTAATTTCTCTCGACGAAATTCGTCAAAATAATATTGTTCATAAATTCAATTTTGTATTCTAAATAAAATTCGTCGAGGCAATGTTATTTATAAACTCAATTTTTGTGTTCTCGGCAAATCTTATTGAGAAAATATTATTTATCAACTCACTTTAATTATTCTTGATAAATTTTATCTATAAAGTATTATTTATTAACTCAATTTGTTAAAAACATTATTTATCAACTCATCAATTAAGAGTAATTTCGTCTAAATATTGAACTTTTAATTCTAATTATAAGAAATTTAGAACTCAAGTTATAACTATAAATGAGTCTAAATACTTCACTATTTTCGTCCAAAATGTATTCTTGAAGTACTCTATGGAGAAGCACTTAATAAGTACTTTTTTAAGAACACTTAATAAATGCCAAAACCTTCCTTGACCTTAATATAAATACAAAAAATCTTATCATTTAAACCAACCGGTACCAATAAACTATCCAATGATTAGAATGAATAAAACAAAGATTACAAATAGGAAACTTGTATATAAAACTTCATAATAAATATTATATTGATACTATAACAGCTACAACATTTACAAGCCTAAATGTTCAAGGGAAGAGAGAGTGAATGAGAAAAGAAAACGATGGGATCCTATAACTTCTGATGAAAGTAAACTGTCATCTTTTTTTACTGTATGGTTAGTAGAGGCTTGCACATTCTAAGGATGGGGAAAGGAATCCTAGAAAACAGAATCTTTTTTAGAAGACCATTATTTGCATTGGGTTGCAAATCGTTGGTATACTCTTCTCAAAATGTGTCGAGGAATCCCGCCTCGTTATCTGTACTCCAATAGCATTCCTGAAATTGTATTCGAAATGAATTATCCTATTAAGTGATTGAGTTGCCAAAATTTTCGTTTTTGGGATATTTAGATAGCAGAAATGTGTTATATTACTGGTATCGCGGTTTAGTATTCCATGTAAGCCTCTACATATACGACAAGAGTTTTATTATTTCTAGACAGATTTTCCTTCCATACGAATCTACTACTAGCCTATTAACTTGATGGCAAGTACTTCAATGGAGCGCTTTTATCTTTGTTGAATAATTAAGGGCATAAAACAAGAATTTTATTGTTTCTAGACAGATTTTTCTTCCATACGAATCTACCACTTGCCTATTAAGTATCAACTTGATGGCAAGTAGTTCAATAGGGCGTCCTTATCTTTGTTGAATTATTTAATGGCATAAAAGCTGACAAACAGATTAGTTCAGATCCATACCAAATTCGGGTTAAATTTAGACGGGAAGAACCGGTGCTCTCTCCTCATTTCCAACCTTATGATTTGCCTGAAAATGGTAAAAAGTTTTCATCAGAAATCACCACATCATTCCTAATCTCGAAAAGATAGAACATTACAACGTAAAATATTACTGTGATTGAAAGTTCTTACATCCTGATTTGCCCCAGCGGTCATATATAATGAAGGATGAATCCTTTGACCTAGAAAAATAAGGAGAAAATACCATGAATTATGCAAATAGCCAACTTCGTTTTATTCTCTCTCATTTTCTAAGTAAACGGGATTAATTATTCGAAAGCATTGAAAAGTAAAGGTAGCAAAACACATATTGAAAGAAAAACTTATGGAATAAAACACTGTAGTGTTGGGAATTAAGCATACTATATGCGGCGGAAATTTAAAATTTTACTTAATTAATCATATTAATTAATGTTCATTA
>JAXCLQ010000006.1:10025920-10039692 GCA_035584115.1 Cedrela odorata | reverse complement strand
TTGTCTCTTTGTTTGTAAGTTATAATATGTTAAATTACTAATTTTTAGATATTTACATTAAGATGTTATAGATGAAACATAAACATATAATTTAGATTTATATATTTAGGCTTATTTAGATTTTAGATAAAAATAACATCGTCTTTCGCTCATTGTGATTAAAATTGAAAATTATAAAGCTAATTTAATAATTCAATAGAATTAGAATTTAGAAACTTATTCGATACAAATATACAAATTATATCTTTATTTACAAAAATAATAAAAATTGATGAATCTAAATGTTATTATCTCAATTATTTTTATTTTTGAAATAATATTTTAAAGGAACGTCTAATATAGAATAAAAATTAATTTAATAACCTTGTCACTAACAACTGGAAGATAATTTAGTCATGTTAATAAGAGATAGGATGGCAATGGGTCGGGATTGTCATTCTCATTCCCTTCTTGTTTTAGGAGTAATATTCTCGTCCTCGGCCTATTCTCATTTTGAAGTGGGAATTTTTGTCTCTAATACATTCTTTTTTATCAATATTAAATAAATAAAAAATTCATATAAAATATTAATAAAATCAAATAATAAATAATAAATTAACGTGTATAAATAAATTATTTATTTATATTTATATACAAATATTAACAATTTAACATATCAATAAATTATAACATCAATTCTTAATAAAAATGACAAAAAAAACTAAATTAAATAAAATCTTTAAACTTTTATTAAATTTTGTGTTAATTTTGTAGAATAAATATATTAAATATTCTTAGTAATTTTGAAAAATAAATCTTTTGTTTGGTAAATAAGAAAATAAAATTTTGAGAGTTTTTTTTTATTTTTCATTTGTTAATCTTATATTCATATGCTAAAAACTTTAACTTAATGATTATAATTGGTCATTTAATTTAATATCAATTAGTTATTATATTTTTATTTTGATAAATTTTTAATTGATAAAAAAAATGAATCTAATTCGGAAGCAATTTCGTCCCCAACTCGGACCGTACTTCTTGGAATTTTTGCCATCTCTAAGAATCAGGGACCTATTTGTTACAAATGAATAAATTATATTTTTATTTGTAAAAAAAGAAAAAGTAAAATTCAAAAGATTGGATGAAATTTTTTAATGAATGCAGCAGATATCCCTCATGCACTGCCACTAGCTACGTGATGAATAAATTAAAAATTACTTGGCAACAATTGACTAAAATAATGTTCTTGTAGGAGGAAAGCAAAATCTCTAATGCCATTGCAATCTCTAATGCACTTAGATTTTCTTTTAAATATTACTTATATAAAAATCAAATCTATCTTTAATTTTAACACTAGTGAAATTGAGAATCATAAAACTTTTTATTATATCTTATATATATAAAAGAATCCACTAAATGATATGTTAATGTGATACATCCGTCGAGTTACTTGTCATCAAATTACGACAGAACATATAAATTGTTTAATCTGAATTTTTTGCTTCATTTTTTTTTTTAAATAACAAGTAACATATAATTAGAGGAGGATACCACATCAACTTAATAACACATTAAAATCCTTCTATTCTCAATAATGTCACATTACTATATCAAAAACATGTCACTTTATTAATTATATATGATTTTCTTTTACTATTACAATTTTTACTAACATATTAGTTAAGACTCTACCGAAAATTTTACACAATCACCATATAATATTATTCGAATTTCTACATCATAAAAGGCAGAGAAATCTACCCCCTGGTGGCAACTACCCATACATGAATGAATTTATTTTGGTAAAAATTCAAATAACGAAAAAATTATAATCCCAAAAAAGTATTTTTATTTCGGAGTAATTGGGTGAAATTACAATACTTGAAGTACTAATCAGAAAAAACACTTAATAAATACTGTTTTTTTTCAAAAAAAAAAAAAAACAAACATTTTCAATTTTCTTGTAACCACCCACCTCTAAATAAGTGTGTCAACAATAATGCTTGTACTACAGAATAGTTTTAAATAAGTAAATGTAAACCAAAATTCCCATTAACTTAACATAAAAAAATCGAATTCTAACTCTCTTTTACCACCTCAAAAAACCTTATCATTTAAACTAACTGGTACCTATAAACTATGGATTTGAATTATTAGAATGAACAGAACAAAGAAAAAAAATCATACAAATAGGAAACTTGTATATGAAACTTCATAATATTTATTATATTGATAATATTAACAGCTACAACATTTACAAGCCTTAATGTTTATTTTAAAATTTAAAAAAGAAAAAAAAAAAGAGTGAGAGAGAGTATATGAGGAGAAAAGAAAACAATGGGCTCCTATAACTTCTTCTGCAAGTAAACTATATCTTTTTTACTTTATGGTTAGTAGAGTAGAGGCTTACACATTCTAAGGATGAAGAAAGGAATCCCAGAAAAGAATCTCTTTTAGAAGGCATTACTTGTATTGGATTGCAAATAGTTGGTATACTCCTCAAAATGTGTAGACCTCGTTATTTATACCCCAATAGCATTCCTGAAATCGTATTTCAAAATGAATTATCCTATGAAGTGATAGAGTAGATGTTATTTTTGTTATCAAAATTTTCGTTTTCTGAGATGTTCAGATAGTAGATGTGTTGTATAACTGGTATCAGTTTAGTATTCCGCATAAGCGTACATATTCAACAATAATTTTATTTTTTCTAGATTGATTTTTTCATCTATACAAATCTACTACTTGCTTATTAATGAGATGACAGAGATGACAAGTACTTTAATAGAGTGTCCTTATTTTTGTTGAATAATTTAAGGTCATAAAAGAAAATTCACATACCAAATCCAGGTTAAATTTAGACGGGAAGAAGTGGTGCTCTCTCCTCATTTCCAACCTTATGACTTGCCTGAAAAAGGAAAAAAAGGTATCATCAGACATCACCGTGTCAATCCTAATCTCGAAAAGCGCAGACAAGATAGTAATATATTATGGAGATTGAAAGTTCTCACATCCTGATTTGCCCCCACCGTCATATTAATGAACAATGTATCCTTTGACCTGGAAAAAGAAAGGAATGAATACCCTAAAGTATGTAAATAATAATCTTCTTTTTATTCTCACATTTTCCAAGTAAACAAGATCAATAATTCTAAAAGCTTTGAAATGCAAGGGTAGCAAAACACATATGGAAGGAAAAGCTTCCGAAATAGATAAACTAGTTCATTCACTTCTTACTTAAATCATTAATTTTTTTCCTTCTTTTGATAAAAAAAAAAAAGGATATATATCTATGCATTTGTAGAAAGGGCAGAATATCTAAGTCGAATATATCTACCAATATTGGGATTTGAGAATTACCCATCAATACCACGGGATCATTTATATTTGGCGCATATTAGAAGCAAATAGGACAAGAAACTACCTCTGATTTTTCTGACCATCTATCATATCCAAACTGTTATCTTGAGGTTCATCCTTAACTTTCGAAAGAGAAGAAAAGAACTGATCATGAAAAATGATACATGTCAAGGTAAGCCAAGTTTTCAAATAGTATGATCGATTTGATTTATTCTGTAATGTAAGTGAACCATATATTGAATAAAAGAAAGATCTATGGTGAAATTACCTGATGCATTGATATAAACACGATAGAGATACCAAGAATAAAATTTATCGTCAGGGTATGACCAAAAAGTGCAGCGGATGCTATTCCCGTAAATATTGTGGCAACAGTTGAAGAATACTTTTTCAAAATTGTATCTGCAAACATAATCGCAAAATCAAAATTTAGAAAATATGCTAAAAAAATGATGATGAAATTGTATTAAATGTCAAAAGAAATGAAACAAATGAAATCAGCACTAATGGAAAATCAGGTAAGAAACACTTTCCAAGGTTCAAATTCTTTCCATTTGTAATCATATTTTCAATAAGAAAGTGATTTTTAAACTTGCAATACAAATAAAGAACCATAGTAGGCTGCTTTTATAAGTAACTAGAAAAAATAAATAATACAGTCCGATTTGTACCTGCATATTTGAAGAAAAATGATGACAAAATGCCTTGGGCTGCATTGTTTAATATTAAAAGCATGGTAGCCTTTGAATGTCCTTCCAGGATATCAAAGCTACTAGGACCTAAGAAAATTGAGATGGAACAAGTTAAGCAACAAATCAAGCAATTATATAATCAACCATTTCAGAAATAGTAAGTTTGTCCGCCTATTTTTGGAGTTCATCTTCTAAAAAGTGAACACAGGAAGGCATGAAACTCAACAACATATACTCGACATAGAAACTAATCAATCAACGACAACTGAATCTGGATAAAGAAAGATCCCAAGTAGGATAAGAATAGAAGTCAATAATTACTACCATATTTGCCAATAAACATTATGCATTTATCTGAAGCTACATGCAAGTGCACACTTCTTAGAATTAAAAGCTTTTCTTAAACTGCATATTTGATACCCATACCTTTAAAAATAGCAGTTACAACAATGCCTAAGAAGTTGAATATGGCACCATACCCATACAGAAACAAGTTCTGCAAGACATAAAAAGCAAACCTTCTGGTGAGACAAAACACATATTGGTAATTTAAAGTTTTTAGAAAGCCAAAAAATGAATAAACATGGGTTTGATACGACCAAGTCAGAGGAAAGAAAAGAGGTTATAGAATCATCCACGATGGAATTAATCAAAAAGCAGGAGCAAGGGAGTTAGTAAGTCAGATATTTACAAAGAGATCTTCATTGAGCCACAAATCAGCATCCTGCACCAAGCAGTAAGAGTATGATAAGTCATATTACTACTGGAAACTCACCTGAAGGTAAATGCTTGTGTCAAATTGGCTTTTCAAAGCATACTCGTTGTAAACCGATGCAAGCGATGGAACAGTGACCTGCATTAAGTTCTATTATCAATTATCATCATATCATGCTACCTACTGTCTAGCCACAACGGAGGTGTCAACATCAAACAACTCTGCAAGCTTTCAAGTTGCTAAGTAAACAATCTAGGCAAGCATAAGCAGTTTTAATACATTGCTTGTGGAAATTAAAGATCAGTTCCCACATTTTCATATAATTGAGGAAAACAATTATCTATATGCAATGAATGTATCAAAGCCATTCATTTTGCAGTTTACAGTCAGATTCCTAATTTCTGATCATGCTACACTTTTCAAAAGTTTATTGGAGCCACATATCTTTAGATGTATATGATAGCAGCACAACTGACCAGCAATATCATGTTTGATTACACGAAACAACTAAGTTGAGTCTAATTTAATGCATGCAGCAAAGTTCTGTCCATTATTTTCGATTATAGAACTTATGCACTTAACCATATAAAATTTGAGCAATTCCACCATTTAGAAAGTTATTGACACTTCATTAGGAACAAACTAACGGACAGAGAAAAAATAGACATATTGAACCCAGGACATATATCTTTAAATACTTACAAATATAATTGTATATAAGTATGCCCCTGTTGCAACTGGAAGACCTGCAGCAGTGGTACCCTCTGGTAAGGACCGCAACTGATTTACACTGATTCCAATAAGCAAAAGGGCAAGAGCCTCCCACTGTTTTCCAAATAATAAACCAATACCACATAAGTATATTGCCATAAGCATTTCACACAGATGGACACAAAAATATACAAACCTTTAAAAATTTACACAATATATATCAGGGAGAAACTTTCAGCATGCAAACTAACCTGAATTATGGAAAATTGACGTCTCATTATCATCTTTAACAAGATAGCAATTACCAAAACCTGCATTTATTTGTAGGCCAATATATAAATCAATGGTTGATAGGAAAAGAAACATGAAAAATGAAAAATGAATTTTGTACAGAATATTTTGTCCTTCCATGAGGGGAAGACGAAAAAAGACCAGCTCTAAGTAAAAAACAGTCGCAGCTTTCCACTACCTATTTGTAGTTCAGGTCACGGAGATATGAGTGGAAGTTATATCCACTAACTCACAGAAGAGTCTAGACCTATACATTTAAAAATTGATCCAGGAAGATCAACATAGAGTAAAATCAAACTCTGAAAAAACCATGTCCCAGGTAGATATATAGGAAACTGTTCCATTATAGACACAGGCTTTTGATTATATGCACATTACCAACTATAAGGATTTTGATAATGCATAAATTAAGCCTCAAAATATATATTACGATGATTTAGAGAACTTCCTCTTTATTATTATCATTTTAAGGAATACCTTCAGGTTGCTCAGCATCTTCACAGTTGCAGGATTAAAATAAAGCTGCAAGAAGAGTAAATAGGATACTTAAAAAATGTCAACTCTAATCAAATCTCAAGCCCAAAAGTATAAATGACATATATTAAGTAAATGTTCAGCGAAATAAAATCAAACTAACTATAAACTTATCTTTCCCAAAGTAAAGAAGAAAGTAAGTCACATTTTATTATATGTAAACACATCACATTGTATTATATGTAAACAAATACAAAGTAATGTAAAGAGAAGAAATTGCTGATGATCATGATTTTTTTTTTTTTTTGATAAGAAACAGAAAAGGAAGTATATTAACAGCACAAATTACAAAAATGGACCAGAAGTCCAATAAACCTACCGCAAAACCAGAAAGGCGTATCGAGCACTATACAAAAACAAACTCTGACCCCTACCACAAAAATATGTTTCATAGATCTTGAAGAAAATTCATACCTGCATAATAAATTTTAAATAATTATTTATAGCATAAAGGAAAGCAGGAACAGCGAGAAGCACATTGTTTCGAGCAGCCTGCAGGAGGACAAAAGAAATAAAAGGCATTAAGATCAAAAACTGTGATTCTGTACAAGTTAGCGGATCTCAACATTTCACAAAAGCACAGAACAACAAGATGAAAGATAGCAGCAGAAACTAAAGGTAAGACACTTTAAAAAAATGACTACCTTCAAAAAATAACAAAATATCATTACAAAGAACATCTGAACAAAACCCTTATTGAAGACAATAATTTAGCAAGAAAGATGGTTGAAAACACACAAGGCAAACAGTTTGCAACATATTTCTCACCAACTTGAGGAGTTAAAGATGTGTCACTGTAGAAATCAAAAAACTAATAACATGACAAGAACTCAAAGTCAAATACTCAACAAGAAATTTCATACAAGAAGAAGGCTCGAAATGAAATTTCATAATACACAAGAACTAAATTTGCAGTAACAATTTATCTCTTACCTGTACAAATGTAGAAAGTGAGAGAAGAGATTTCTCTCCGACTTTCTTATGCCGAGACTGAAACATGATCAAAAGAAAAATAACAAATGAGAAACACAACATCAAATATTTTCTGATTAAAGATTAAAAGAAAAATCTCTGAACAAAGTTCATAAGAATGAATGCCAATATAAGGATAAAAAAGGAAAACTTCAACAAAGGATCCAAAACAAATTGCTCCTGTCCATACAACACAACATGGCTACCCAAACCATTGTTGGCCAGGCTTGCATGAATTAGCTAACCCCGTAGGTGCTTTTCTAGAAAGAGCTTTCATGTAAGCATGCAGTAAATGATTTTGGACTTTTATTCGAAAACACTTTTACAGAAAGTGCCTTTACAAAAATCACTTTTACTTAAATCATTGCTTCTGCTACCACTGATTACCATATGGCGCCACAATCCATGCAAGAAAACACAGCTGCCCAAACCAGCATTGGCCAGGCTTGGAGTCATTAGCTAACACTGTAGCTGTAGTTGCTTTTCTAGAAAGCGTTTTCACATAAGCCTGCAGTAAAGGCTTTTGCGCTTTTACACAAAAATACTTTTACAGAAAGCGTTTTTATTTAGAGCTTGCGTGTTTCTAACATTCCAAATTGATCCGCAAATACCTTTTTACAGAAAACGTTTTTACTTCCACAAAAATCACCTTTACTCAAAATAAAAGTGTTTCTAACTTTAAAAATGCATCATCCCCCTCATTGATCTTTATTTTTGTCGTTTCTAACTTTACAAATGCACCATTCCTCTCATTGATCTTCATTTTTGTCCAAAAAAAAAAAAAATTCAAATTCAATTGATTTTCAACCAAAAAAAAAAAAAAGAGTTAAAAACTGTATTATTAAGCATTTAAAATTCAAAAAATTAAATAAATAAATAAGAGAGAAAGAAATTACCTGAAACAGGAGCATCACAATAGCAAATATAACCTTAGCTGTCTCAGTCAAAAAATTAACACTAACAGGACTGAACTTAAAACCTCCATCAACTTTACTCATAAAAACCAATATTGGCTGCAAAAATTAAAAAATATATATATAATATAAATAAATAAAACAATTACATTACGCTAAACGCATCAAATCAAAGCGAAATTACTATAATTCAATATTCAGAATTACCTGTAGACCGACCAAAACGCAGTCACCGACAACCAAAACGACGTTGATGAAGCGCGTTTTGGACACATGATTTCGGTGTCTGTCGTACGCTCTCGACACTGTTTTGCCGCCAACGGTCTCCAATTCCAACTTGGAATGGCAAACGCTGCACTCTATCATCTTTTCCAGCCAAAACGACAATACACGAGGAAACGACAGGTTTGATCTGGTACGAAGGCTCTGAGATCGAAATTCGAGTTAAAATCAGAGAGTATTTATATATTCTAGTGAGGAATTATAACATTCAGGGCCCTAATATATTGTATATTCATAACTAAGGATATACTTTCAGTTTCTATCAAATAACCTCCAATTCCTAGTAAATAACTAATTCCTTTTTGGCATCACATAGTCACGTCCAAATATTTAAATGAATAAATTACTGTTGAATCCCTAAATTTCACTTAATGTATAGATTAATTCTAATAAAAAAATACATTTTTATAAAAAAAAAAAAACAATTTTAGGTGTTTGTCCCAATTTGTTAGTTTTCACTGTTTTTTTAATGATGAAAATTTCATTTTTAGGCTATTAAAAGTAATATATGAGAGTATTTTGGGAATTTTTTTTAATTAGAATTAATCGGTGCATTATACCAAATCTGAAGGACTCGACAGTTATTCACCCTCTTCCTATAGTAGTTAGTTGCGTTACGAGTTGAGTTGAAATCGATTTGATATAAATAATAAAATTATGTCTATATTTGTAAAAATATAGAACACTAGGGATCTAGATGGCAGAATCATTTCATTTTTGGAGGTTAATTTCTGTTTTCATATTTTGTTTAGCTTATATGGATATAAATTAACTGTTTTTCCTTTTTTAAGTTATTTTTCAGATTACAACAAATATGGTATAATATTTAGGAGTTTTCTAAAGGGTTTGCATGTGATAAATATAGCAAAAAAAAAAAAAATGAACAACCAATATTGAAATAATTTAATAATTACCCAAATTATAAAACAGGCAATATAAAATATTTTATTGGTCATATATATCGATATTAAATTTGTACTATATTTAAATTTCGTTCGATATTAAGATGTAATGATTTTTAAGTTATAGTTATTTTGTGCAAAGAAAGTATTAATTATTAAATTTTAGTAAAAAATAAATGGTAAATCTTGTAAAAGATGTTGTTACTAAACATCTTTTTAGTTTTATCTTACAGATAATGAAATCACATTAATCTCAAATAAAACCTTAAATTTATGAAAAAAAAAACTTTAAAATAGATTGTATATATATCGAATAAAAGAATAACTATCACCTAACAACTTAATTATTAACCAAATCTATGTACACTTTTTTTTCTAGTGTTATATCAAGTACAAGCACAAAACTAAATATTTCTAACAATAATATAGAATATACAAACTATAGTACAAATTCTATTAATAAAATTGATATAATATTTTTATATTATTATAACATGTTTCATATAATTTTTTATTTTTTATTCTTAAAATATAGGAAATGTGAATAGTATATATGACACTGTCATATTTATTTGTACGAATAAATTTGTATAAAAATTTATTTATAGTAGTACTTTATTTCAAAAAGTATTATGCAACTACAAAAATATTAACATCGTTACATAAACTTAAACGACAAAGGAAAAATGTCGGCATTTTGTAAAAATTAAAAGACTATTTTATTGTAAAAATTATCAAATAAATATCAAAAGTTTTCAAAAGTATCATTTAACTACAATTTTTTTTCACAAACTCTTATAAAATAAAAAATAAAAACAAAAAAGGAATCTAGCCACCTCAAGATATTATCCACCACTCATTGCCACAATTAAAATAAAGTTAGAGTGAGGCCATAAGTCTTTTTAATTTTTATTTATTTATAATTTTAACCTTAAATAAAATTACATAAAAAATGATAGATATATTTAATTAAATTCATATAGTTTAATTTTCGTTAAATATTATTTACACTCATACTTATTATGTTTATAATTTATTACTTTTTATAGTTTTGAACTTTTACTTATAATAAAAAGAATTTTACTAATTTTTAACTTCTACTTATAAATATTTTTTAAAAAAATTGCATAGTTAATTTCTTTTAAAAATAAAATTTTCTTTTTTTGTTTTGTCAATTTGTTGAAAGATAATTAGAAGTTAATAAAATAACTATTACGTATTTATTGATAGTTAAAAAAATTGAGAGAAAAAGAATGTATTTTAAACGAGAGTTTATGAACAATAAAAATGTAATACCTAAAATTTAAACTAAGGGTATTTTAGTCATTTTATACATGAGGGGCAATTTTATTATTTTATAAATTTATACTGAGGTGTTAAAAACTGAATTAATAACTCCGTATTAGTGTTTAATTAGTTATTGGGAGTAATTTAATAACAATTTGTTAAATTTAGAAAATTTTTCTTTAAAGTTATATCCGCACACCTGACCTTAAAATAAAAATTGACATTGATTGAAAATTTCGATTGATAAACGGTTTAATTCCACTAAAAGAGGACTTAATAAATATCGATATGAATCATATCTTAGTCCAATCCAAGGTCAGATGAGAGAGAATCAAAGTTTAGAACATAGCATATATGTAGGAAAATAGCAAATGACATATTTACCCATTCAACTTCATTTTTCTTCATTTCTTTTTAAGGGCAAATAAGTTATTTATGTACATTTTAATCTGAAATTGAGCTAGGCAGAAAACAAACCACCTTATTTCTTTCTTCTTCATCTCGTGAAAGCCATTACACATCCGTTTTAATTTTTTTTCAAACTTTCTTCAAATTATTTAATTTCCAACAGATTGAAGTTCTGTTTTTTGCTGCTAATCACATATACACAACACAGGCTATACTTTAGGAACTTAGTTTGAACAATTTTGTAGACGATTAAGCCAAGAAGAGAATAGTATTACTATTAACAATTTGGAGATTTTTCAAAATTTCTCGCAATTCCGATGTCTTATAGTTAAATTGACCCCTCAGTATGATTCTCAACATCCTTGTTATCTTATTTTTGCAATAATTTTTTTGATACTAGTACTGTTCATCACAAAATTATTGTTCGTCATTGAATTACTGTTCATCACGAATAATTTCGTTGATTATATTTATTTAGGCTAAAATTAAACTGATTAGCTGTTGGATTAGGTGAAATTAAATTTTGTCGGAAGATATAAATAGTAATAGTAGCATTCGCACTTGATTTAGATTTCGAAATAATGTATTATCGTGCAGAATTTGTTAGTAGTAGTGAATTAAGTATAATCGACACTCCGATTATTAATCGTTAGATTCGAATTGTAAAAGAAAATATAATTTAAAAAGAGGGAAAAACCTTATTGTACATCAATGTCGTAGTTAAATTTTAAGCATTTGTACTTCAATTATTATGCTAATAATTAGTATAAATGTGTTATAGATACGCATTGAGAGCGACCATCTAGCCCTCAATGATCGAGTTTCTATTCTATTTTTTATGATACCTGTGAGTGGATATTTATTCTTTAACTTACCTTTTTCTAAATTTTAAGCATTATTTGAGAATTAATTATTAAATTCATAGCAAACAACTTGATTTACATTCTACTTTATATAAAAAAAAAATGAGACTTATTTTGAGCTATATATACTGTTGTGGAAGAGTTGTTGAGATGTTAATTTTGAGGTTAAGAGCCGACCATTATGTTTTGAATTATGTTTTATTTATGATTTATTATATTTTTAACAGTATGCTAGCTATTATTTTAAATCTTTACCTAATTGTAGCTGAGAAATATAAGGGGAGAGTTTATGTGCTTTGAAAATACATTCTGATTTGTGTTCTGTGGAGGTACTCGTACATGTGAGAAATAGAGGGCGAAGGTCTGATATCTGACCCGAAATCTATACACATTCCTGCATATTATTCTATTTTCATTTGACTATTTAAAATTATAATTATAAATTTATAATAGTGTGCAGTAGATGTCTTATTAGTATGATTTATATCTGAAATTGATTTTAACTTTAAACATATTTTATGTCAAAACTGAATTTAATTAAAATTTATTGTTTCAGTATGCACTCACTGAGTTTTCCTCAAAATTTACCCCACCCTAATTTCTAGTGATTGCAAGATTTCCTTATAGGTGAAGATTCTAAGAAATATTCATAAAGAGTATTGGAATTCTAAATTCTCCATACAGTCACCTATGAATTATTATTTTTGTCTGTTTTGTATATTGGGTATAATGCCTAATAATATATACACATTATGATATAATTTTTGTATATTTCAATGCATATACTCTTTGGTTATGAGTATCTTGATATATGTTTGACATAATGTTGATGGGCATAAAACCCTTAGTATATGTGTATAAATTCATAGATGAATATGGAGCCTTTAGTATATGTGTATAATCTCAAGAATATAATTTATATTCATCTGTATTATATGTTTTGTTTGGGATTTATAGGAGTAGGATATACCTATCTATATACTATCACGACACCGAATTATTGAAGTGTGACAAAAAATACTGTTAATAAGGGGTTTGAATTAATTATGAGGTTTGAACAATGGCATAATAATAATAATAATAATTACTGATAATATAGGGTTTAAATTAATTATGCAGTTAAACTAGTATCGTAGACATGGGGTTTGAATAATAACAGAAAGAAAAATAATAATAATAATGAGATTTATGTTAAAAGAAAGACAAGTAAGGATTTTTTTTAAAATTAATTGGGTGTAATAAGAATTTTTATAAATTTAGTATATTTTTATGAAATAAATTAAGAAGAGGGATTTTAAAAAGATTTTAGAGAAGTTTCAATAATAAGATTAATATGTTCTTCTTTTTTTCTTCTCATTTATAAAATATAATAAAAAAAAAATAATAATAAAATATAAGAGGTCGTCTCTTTTATATATTTTTTATTTTTAAATTTACCAAATGGGTCATGTATGACAAAGTTAGAGTTCAGGCTCAACATGACATGTACAATTGATCTTGTCTGATCCAATAGATTTCTCGATAAAATGTCAATATTCATAAAAAAAAAGTTAAAATTAAAATTAAGAATATGTATTTTAATTAATTTCTTAATTAACAATTATTTCATGATTATTTAACAAAATAAGATAGTATCAACATTATCATTACTACAACCGTTACATTGAATGAATTACACGAAATGTTACCTTTTCAAAATTAGATGTAAATAGTTTATAATTAGTTTTAAGTTTTGTTTGATATTAAAATGTTGAAGTGAAATTATTTGATGTCGAGAATATTCATGAAAAAAATAAATTTTTTCCATTAAAAGTTGGTGTTTACTTATTATGTTTTGAAAGCCCTGTAATTAAGAGAGAGAG
>JAXCLQ010000006.1:10011959-10025820 GCA_035584115.1 Cedrela odorata | reverse complement strand
AGAGAGAGAGAGAGAGAGAGAGAGAGAGAGAAATAATCAATTTTAAGTTTGTATTAGCACAAATGAGAGCATAATCTATTTCTTATACTGTTTAGTGTTAAACAACATATTCTAATATTGTGATGGTAAACTCCACGAAGATTTGTGGTTATTTTAATCGGAATTAAGGACTTATTTGATATAAATAAATAAATTATATTTTTAATTATAAAAATATAAAAAATTAGATACCTAAATATTATTATCTTAAAAATAATTAAAAATATTTAATTAATTAATAATAAACTATATTCACACTTCAAATCATATAATAAACAGATTAAGCCTTGTACAGGAAACTAATATCACATTAATCAATAACAAATATATGTTAAGTAGTTGTTAATTTTTTTTATATCATTATTAATGACACAGTTAATAAATAACATGTTAAATAAGATACAAAATTTATATTTCAAATTTTATAATTTTATAAGGATGAGTTTTGAGTATTATTAACAGTTTTTTAGCGTAACTGTCTGTGAAAAATCATTGAAAAAAAAAAAAACTACTACCCTATTTTATTGGTAAGCTCTTTATTATAAATAAATAAAATAGAAAGAATTAAAAACATTATATTAATTTATTATAAATTATTAAAAACATGTATAAATTACTCGTACAAATTAATATATTATTATTATTATTTTATTTATCCACTATTTTTATATTATATTAATTTGTATAAAGAGAAATTATATAAATATTTGTACATGTATTATTATTATAGTTTTATAAATAAAAAAAAAAAAAGAGAGGAGGAATTTTTGAAAATGTGAATGCAAGGATCATTTGAACATCACTTCCTATTCGGAGAAAGATAGAAAGTCTTTTATTTCTTTCGCTTATTTGTTATTTAAAAAAAATAATAAAAAGATTGCTAATTTTGTGATTATAATTATAAATTGATAGAGATATTTATTTATTTTATTTAATTGAATTAAAAGTGAAAATAATTAAAAATATTATTACATTTAAAATATATTTAAAATTGAGATATTATAATTTTTAGTTCAGCTTTATGATAAAGTGCACATTGTATCATTCAGCTAATTAGAGATACAATCAAAACCTTTCCAAAATTCTCGACTTTCTCTAACTTTCTATCACTTTCCTTGTAACCAAACACACAAAATCTGAAGAAAATGTTTGGAATTGTTTATACAATTATACTAAAACACTCCCAGATACACCTTCAGTAATATTCTTAGCAAAAATGGCGAATTACTTTTGGGAATTGCAAATATGCATCTCTTTTAAATTTGCGACAACAACAAACTAATGGCATATCTGCAGTAAAAGAATTAAAACACATTAGGACTGAAAGTATACATGATCATACAGCTGCAGCTTTGAGAGAGAGAAAATCAGAAATCTTGTTGGTGTAGAAATCCGGTTGTATGGTGTTGTTCGGACTTTGAAGCATTGACAATGAAGTCACACCTATTAAAGAAAGAAAGAAAAATTCCGGTTACATTATATACCAGAAATATGAAAGAAGAGGATGACCGGTTAGTGAATTCTCAGTTACCGGAGAGAACGAGAAGAGTTTTGCAGCCACCATTTTGTCCGAACAGAATATCAGTATCCAGTCTGTCCCCGACCATGCATATCTGTGACTTGAGAATGCCGAATCTGTTGTTCATCAAATCCATGACACAAGTATCAGTGATTCAATAGCGGATGACTCTAAAAAATATAGGGCAATGAATAAGAGTTTCAGTATTTTCTCGCATGTCAGAGAGTGCAGAGTAACTGTAAATCACAATTTGAATCGTAAATTTAAATTTTTGGAATACAAAACGCAAGTCTAAGATATTAGCAATGTGCACAAGTGAAGAATACTAGAGTTATGGATAACAAAAAGCACATGCTCATGTGTGAACACACACACACACACACATAATATTCTAAAATTTAGAATGCTTACTTGTTTGCTAAGTAATCCATCATAAAAGTTGAGGGCTTTCCTACGACTAGTGGCTCACGTTGAGTAGATCCGGCAAGGGCACCAACCATAGATCCACCACCTAAGAACGAAACACACGTTACAAGTGCTTCTAAAGGAAAAGATGAAGGAAATCATTATGCATTATGAAAATCAATTGAATCAAATCAAGTTCTTAGGATTACTATTAAAGAGAATGCGGAGAATTTAGTGTATAAATTTTCCCAAATAACTATTGAAGGTGTTGCATCAAATCAATGCAATCTACCACTTCATATAATGAAATTAAATCATAATCCCAAATATTAACTTCTGTTCAAATTATCATTTCAAGATCATATGTGTTAGACATGTATTTCAGACCTATATGAAGTTTCCTTAAATTCTTAAAATGTAATAAAATGCAGTAAAGGCAAGAGCGAGGAGAACCTGCCCACTCCTGAGCATCTGTGAGATGAGTGACAGCATCACGATTTGTTGCGATGAAAAGACAACCTGGGTTTTCACGAATGCAGAGTGTTCCATACCTTTTGTCACAGAAATGAAGCAGTTTATTCCAAAAATCATGGAAGATCAGATATCTTTTATGCAACTAGGATAAAGGCAGGCCTTTACTGTAAATTTGGTACTTCCTAGAGGTTTAACTTACCGTCCCACCTCAAATCCTATAGTAGTAAGAACTTGAAAAAGTGAATGTTAAGTGCTTACTGATTCTTGCTGTTAATTTTATGCCCTACTCGAACCCTTTCCTTAAGAAAAAGAAACAAATCACAACTTCCATATAGCAGCCAGTTCAGTTGATTGATTACAATCCTATTTCTTGCTTCATTTAAGAATGTAGTCATACAAATAGTAGCAATATACACATGTTAAAACTATTAGTGCCACAAAAACAGGACTTTTGTACTCAATATTCTAAGCTGGAATAAAATTAAGGCTGTTGTATTTGAACAACTAACGCTTAATCCTGGCAACAAAATTCCTTTCTGGCCATCCCGTTCTATTTTGAACGACATCTAGAAGTTATGTATAACAAAGAAAATTAGATCTAGAAACCAATTTTGTGTTATCAAAATTTAGCTTTTATTTTGGCTCTCAAACTACTAAATAGAAAGAGACAAAAACAACAGCGTCCCATATAACATGCACTTCTTGGATGTTTAACGAGAAGCTGGAAGGGTAAGTAGAACTATAATGCCTCAAGCCAGTAGGTTAAATACATAAGATATATGTTCCACATGCTAAAGAGCTTAAAAAATAAGCCATAGATGCTGTCTCACATTGTTCTTCAATAAAACATGGCCACAACCAATGTGTAAAAACTGGAGAACTTACTGAACTTTGTAGTAGTTGAAATAACGATCGAATCCAACCACAACAGCCCCCACCTAATCAATAAATGAGAAACTTCTTTATCATGATCAAAGTTTCGGAAAAAAAGATGTTGCTTTTTGTCACTCCAGATCAAGTTGCAAAACATATGTAAACAGAAAGCATTTACGAATTACTTATTTTCCCAAGTTTCTCATTTGTAACAAGAAGCGAGAAAGAAAAGAAGTTTACATCCTTATTTTGTTCCATTAGGAAACCAGGCTTTAGCTCTATCTTTTTCCCACCATCCTCCTGTAACACAAAGAATATACAACAAATAACATAAAAATGTATGCACCAAACCTCATCACACTGTCAATTGTTAATAATTAGAAAAGGACTAGTCAAAATGCATAAAATTTTATATTTTATTTGCGTTACTTTTTTGGACTTAACTGTGAGACTAAATTAATAATCAACAAATACTGCAAATAATCCAGTATATTTAATACATTGAAACCTATGCAAAGTGGAATTCAATACATACAGGTCCACCAAGATACTGATATCCGGCTAGCTCAAGCTCCTTCAAGATGCCGTCCTCCCCGATCACATAAACCTAAATCAAGGTCAGCTATCAGTCATCACAACTACATGAAGAAATTATAAACAAACCGTTCAAGACAGTCTGATAAAAATTCAATCTATATAATAAATTAATAAAGAGAACTTTATTGACATAAAAGCGCATTGATTTAGAAAAATTACTGCTTATTAGCCACATGGATCTAGGCCTAATTTTGTTTGAAAGACTGAAGTTTCATTTTCTCAACAGGAAACTATGAATGTGTCAACACTAATTACCTTTTTATCTTTCGGGAAATCAATTGACTTCAAATAAGCAGCAGCTGCAAAAGATGAAGCAAATATTTCCTCCTGAAACAACTCACTTTAGTTAAGAAATGCAATTGATATAACTTTGGTAAACTTGGAGAGAGAGTAAATACTAACCTCATTGACATTCAGACCAAGTGTCTCAAACTTTTTACCATATTGTTTCCTAGACTTCGTTGAGTTGTTGGTAACAAAGACTAATCTCTTGCCCTGTAGAAACAAGTTATTCTATATCCAGAAAGTAATAAAATATATACTGATAGCGGAGAAAGTAGTATGAAATTTAATAATTAATGGCTATTAATAAAAATAATGAGGAAATAGAAGATATAAATATGATAATATATGAAACAAATACTAGTAAATTATATTTTAAAAATAAAATAAAAATTATAAACCAAATTCTCGAAAAAGAAGAAAATGACACTTTAAATGAAATAGAAATAGAATCAAAAAATTATGGAAAATTCTATGAAATAGAGGAAGAAGAATTAGATAAATATTTAATCGATAATTAGTTACTATTTCTTTAATAGTCTTAATTAATTTTATATCTTCACTATTAAAGTATTTTTGACCATTTTTACTTAATTTATTGTATAAAAGTCTTACTAAACTACTAAGGTTTGGCGTAAATTTTCTAGCATAATTTAATAGTCCTAAAACTTTTGTAATTCTTTTATATCTTCTATTTTTTCTAGAAATTCTAGTATCTTTTTACTAATATGATCTTGTAATTTTACTTTTCGCTAGTTTATTGTTAATCCTAAAAATTCTATTTCTTCTTTATAAAGGCTGATATTCTTTTTACTAATAACAATTCCATTGTTAAAAAATTCATTAAATATTATTTCTAGGTGTTTTGTATGTTCTATCTTATTTTTACTAAAAACTAAAATATCATCTATATATACACAACTAAATTTTTCATATTTGTTAAAATTGTTATCCATTTTTCTTTGAAAAACAGATTGTGCATTTTGTAATCCAAATGGCATAACAAGCCATTCATAATGTCCTTTTGAACAACTAAATGTTGTCCGCTCAACAGAATCATTTTAAAGTCTTACTAGCCAAAATCCTGATTCATATCATCTAAATTTTATATCAAGATTTTATTGTCAAGCATCTAAGAAATGTTGCTTTGAGTTGAACAGATATCTATACATATTGATGTAAGTATTGACTAAAATATACAAACCTTGGACCGAAGCATATCCAGGGTTTCCGGAACTCCATCTATTAACTTGTCACCTTTCCAGATAACTCCTGCAAATTTGTCATTAATAGGTTTAAAATCATAGGTAAGAGTAGTAAGAAATGAAACCTTATCACCAAATCTTGACACAAATGCAAATACCCTCTTTTCGAAACGAAAATAAAGAAATAAATAAGTAAACAAATAAAATAGCCACAAACCAAATTATTTGAACATAAAACACTCCGTATAGCGAACAATTGATAGACAGTAAAAAATTGATAGTAAGTGCCTATTTAAGAACATAAAAATCATTTCTTGATCATTTTCACTAAAGTCAATTTTTTTTTTTTTTTTTTTTTTTTACTTATGAAGTAGTAAATTAACACCAGACTACAAAATTCACCTGTTTTCTTAAAAAGAATAACACAAAAGGCATAACCATTCAATGATAACAGCAAAACCCACACACACTCAAATTCATTTTCATCAATTAACCAAATCACAGAAAACCCATTAGTAAAATAAAATTACAATAATTTTTTATCGACATCTCAACTCAAAAAGACACAAAATAAGAAAACAAACCCATAGTAGCAAAAATGAATACGATAAATCAAAGATCACTTGACCACCTAAAAAGTTCAAACCCACGTTATTACAAGTATCTTCACTTCAATATCAAAATAAGTTAATAAACAAATAAATAAGCAATGAACTATCTCCATCATAATTAAAACTCACATACCACAATCCCATTCAATTTCATAAATCAACCACAGCACCAAAAGGGTTACCAACACATTTTATCAACACGACAACTGAAAACAAAAAATCACTCAAACCCATTACATCTAAATCACTGAAATCCCAAAAAATGAGTACCATAAATCATAAATAGACAAATAGTATCCAACCCAACACATCTTTCAAACATATAATCACTTGAATATGAAAATTAATGAACAAATAAATAAATCACATAAGCAACGAAATTTCACCATCACAATCAAAAACAAAAGTCACATGAAAGTCTCAAAATTGAAAAACATAAAATCACAAAAACCCATTACGCCAAAACCACTAAAATCCCACTATAGCAAAAAGAAAATTACTATCATTGAAACATATACTATAAAGATTTTGAACTTTTCACTAAAAAAAACAACTAACCCAACTTAAAATCTAAAACCAAACATCATTTAAACACATATCATTCAACACAATCACTCAAATCTTAAAATCAATCCACAACTCAACAACACAAACAAGCAAAGAAATCTCACCATCACAATCAAAAATGAAAGTCTCAACGGAGTTTATAAGCTCGTCAGCGTTCTTCAATGGCTGAGCCGAAGCTCTGGTAACAAAACTATCCATTCTCAAACTCCTCCTTCCAGACTTCAAACTGTCAGCATTAAAACTGCTTTTCCATCTGAAAACCAAAGAATCTGAAGAAACAGAAGAAACCCTTTTGAGGCCGAAGAATTTGGTGGTTTTCGGACTGAGAGTTGTGGTGGAAACAGCAGAAGCAACTGCTTTGCTTAGCATCTCTGAATCTTTTTTCTCTCTTTCTGCTTTTCAGTTGCGTTTTTATTTTATTATTTTTTTTTAAGTTTATTATTTGGTGTGGTGGTTAGTTAGTATGAAGTCGTTATAGTTTTCAGAGGTTGGGCTGCTGACGTGCCGGTTTGAGTGGATGCTTCTCGTTTTGTCATCCTCTTATGTTTATTTTTTATTTTATTTTTATTTTTTTTTCAATATTTTTGTTATTTTTGGAGTCATTTCACTTTAATTATCAATATTTTAAAAAATATAATTTTCGTTGGCATGTTTGACGTATTAAATAAAATAAAATAAAATAAAAAATCTTTAATGTTCCTAGTAATCATCACTTTAGCTTAAAGTATTTAAATTAATATCACTTCCATTTGTTAACCTAGCCTCTGTTATATTTTTTGGTGGTTAGTTAAAGTAAAAATGGGTTACAAGATAAAATAATTCATTTCTTCATAATTTTTAGTAAAGTCTATAAAAATTTATATAAATATATATTATTTTTTAATTTTAATAAATAATTATTTTTTATCTAATTTTTCAATATTCACGATATTAAAAAAGAGAGAGGGTATTATTGTTTGTAGCCTTTAAACTAATTTAATTAGAAGAAGTTGAAGAATAAGATGAAGAAATTGATAATATTGCCTATCAAATCGTTCACTTAGAGGATCAATTTAGATCAAAACCCCTTCACTAAAAGTAAAAATATAACACATGTTAGGTTAAGGGATGAAAGTGACATTGACTTAAACATTTTGGACTAAAGTAACTGGTTACTCAAAATATTACAAGTGGTTTTATCTAATACGTCAAATATGCTAATTAAAGTGACATTTTAATGACTCAAATGAAATTATTCCTATTTTCGGGAGTATGACTTTAGTTAGAGATGTAAAATAAATTAGATACACACGACACAAGTTTATCAAGAATAATTACAAACGGGTTACAAAGTATGAACGAATTATTAATTATTATTTTTAAATATAATTAAAAATTTTAAATGTCAACAATATTCTTAGTAATAGATGTATAAAAATCAAACAATGTAATATTTTAATAATTTAATTAATAAAATATTTTAAAAGAATTAAAAAAAATAATTTTAAAATTTAGCATTAAAATGAAAATTTAATGGGTTCACAAACTATATTGTACACCATTTAAAAATTAGATACGACACAAATTTGACACAAAATACAAATCATTTAAAAATTAGATATGACACAAATTTGACACAAAATACAAATAAACTTAAGTTTCTTTTATTGGACTGACAGCACAACACAACACACGATACCATTTACACACCTAATTATGGTACCATTGGTAATGAACAATTTTTTTTTTCTTTTGGTTCATTCTAATTCTTAAAATTTTCGTTCTATATCTTAAATTTGTGTTATTACATTTGTTAATTTATATGTTATATTTAAAAAGTTTAAAATTTTCAATGAGAAACTTGAGGAATGGACAATAAAAGCCTCACCCATTTTTGAGACTTATATGAAATGTATTATTATCACTACTAATAATGTCTTCAAATTATATATTTAAAATCTAGTTATTATTTGCTATGTTATCAAAATTAATTTAGTGTTCTACGTTATTACTTATCATATGATTTCCTTTTTTCGATTATTTTAAAAGATTACAAGTAATCTATAATTATGGATCAAAAGAATATTTAGTAAAAATTTAAAACATATTTATTTTACTAAATTATGATAACACAAATGTGAAAAATATTCATTTCCATATTTTTTTTTTTACATAAATTTAAAAATGAGTTTTAAAAAAGAAAAGAGAAAACAAATACTTATATTTTAATTATTAAGAAACAAAAACAAATATGTTATTCGTATTTAAAAATTCAAGTAATCTTTTTGTCACACACCGGTAAATCAGTGTCATATAAAAAGGTAGGGATATTCTACCCATATAAGTTTTAGACAAAATCTGTGATGCAAATGAATATAAATCATATTCTTGAGCTCATGCACATTTATTAAGGACTCCACGCCCATCTATGAACTCATACGCATATACTAAGGGCTTTATGTCTATCAATATTATGCCAGACATATATCAAAATACTCATAACAAAAGAGTATATGCACAGAAACATATAAAAATCACATTATAATGTGTATACATTATTGGACGTTATGCCAAATATATAAAACAGATAAAAATAATAACTCGTAGGTGACTGTATGGAGAATTTGAAATTCAATGCTCTTCACGAATATTTTCTAGAATCCTACCTAAAAAAAAATCTTACAATCATTGGAAATTGTGATGGGTAAGTTTTGGAAAAAACATGGTGAGTCGATACTGAAATGATAGAAAAATAATAAATTTAATTAAATTCAATTTTGATATAAAATATGTTTAAAGTTAAAATGAATTTCAGATGTAAATTATATTAATAGGACATCCACTGTATATTATTAGAAATCAAGAATTATAATTTTAAATAGTCAAATGAAAACAAAATAATATACAAGAATATGTATAGATTTCGGGTCAGATATTAGACTGCTCTTTGCCCTCTACTTCTCACATGTATTGGTAATTCCACAGAACACAAATCAGAATGTGCTTTCAAAGCGCATAAACTCCCCCTTGTATCTTTCGACTAGGGTTAGGTAAAATTGAAATAATGGCTAGCATACTGTCAAAAAATACAATAAATCATAAATAAAACACAATAGCCACCTCCTGACCTCAAAATCAATTTTAGAACAATTCATCTACAATAATATATATATATATATACAGCTGAAAGTAAGTTTCTTTTTTTATATGAAATAGAATGTAAATAAATTTGTTTACTATGAATTTAACAATTAATTCTCAAATAATGCTTAAAATTTATATAAAAATAAGTTAAAGAATAAATATCCACTCACGGGTATCGCAAAAAACGGAACATAAACTCGATCACTAGGGGTTAGATGACTGCTCTCTTGACGTATCTATAACACATTTATACTAATTATTAACATAACAATTGAAGTACACATGCTTAAAATTTAATTACGACATTGATATACAACAAGATTTTTCCCTCTTTTTGAATTTTATTTTCTTCAACAATTCGAATCTAATGATTAATAATTGGGGTTTTGATTATACTTAATTTACCATTATTAACCAATTCTGTACAATAATATATTATTTTAAAATCTAAATCAAGCGCGAACGCTACTATTACTGTTCATATCTTCCAACAAAATTTACTTTTACCTAATTCAATAACTAATCTGTTTAATTCTAACCTAAATAAGTATAATTGACAAAATTATCTGTGATGAACAGTAATTCCGTGATAAATAATAATTCTGTGATGAATAGTAATATTATCAAAAAAATATTTATTACAAAAATATGACAACAACAATACTGTGAATCATATTGAGGGGTCTATTTAATCCTAAGATGTTCGAATTGCTAGTAATTTCAAAAATCCCTAAATTATAAATAGTGATATTATTCTTCTTTTAACTTAATTGTCGACCAAATCACTTAAACGAAATTTCTAGAGTGTAGCTCGTGTTGTGTACGTGTGATTAGCAGTAAGAAATGTGATTTTAATCGATTTAAAATTGAGTAATTTAGAGGAATTTCAAAAAAAAAAAATTAAAACTAAAGAGAAAGAGGCTACAGGATGGAGAAGAAGAATACTAAGTTATGCTTTTTACCCTGTTGAAATCCCAATTAAAATATGAGTAAATTACTAATTTCCTCCTAAAAGTTATTTTAAAAAATTAAATAAAAAGAGTAAATATGTCAATTGTTATTTTCTTACATATATGCTATGTTCTAAATTTCGATTCTCTTTTATCTGATTTTGAATTTCACTCAAATTTGATTAATATCGATTCTTATTGAGTTCTCTTTCAATAGAAATAAACTGTTTATCAATCAAAATTTTCAATCAAAGCCAATTTTCATTTTAAAGTCGAGTGTGCGAATAAGGTTTTTAAAAAATATTTTTCTTAATTTTATAAATTGTTATTAAATCACTCTCAATAGTTAATTAAACACTAATATGGAGTTATTAGATCGGTTTTCAACACCCTAACATAAATTTATAAAATGATAAAATTATCTCTCATGTGTAAAATGACTAAAATGCCATTGGCTTACATTTTGAGGTATTATACTTTTCAAATTTTTAGACCAATATATTTATATTTCAAATAAAAATATAGACATCACTTAACAATAATACTAGTTAGGGATACAAGCTTTATTTATAAAAATTAAGATGATATTATTTCATATATATATATATATAGATATATTATTCTCGTTAAAAATTTTCGTACTCCCATTAAAGGACATGAAATAATGATATAATATTTTTTACGTTAAATTAGTGTTAATCGTCCCAACATTGTAATAAATACTTGAACTTTTATTGCATAAAAATGTATTTCATTTAAAAAATAATCTATATATCAAACTTATTTTATATTTGGAGTTAAATTTTTATTTTTGTTGTAAAGTGGAAATAATAAAATTTATATTTTTAATTTTTTTTTTCACTTTCAATAAAACGAAAAATGACTAATGTTAGATATCCCAAAACTTATATAAAAAGAATATCATAAATGTCAAATGATATAGTAAGTGAGGTGATATTTATCTATTGGATAATACATTTTTTTTTATAGTTTTCAATATTATTTATCAAAAATACTAAAAATACAAACTCTTATACAAATTCTTATACAAACTATTTTTATACGAACTACTGTATCAAAGTTATATAGTTGCCACATATCTCATATAATTTGTTGTTCTTTTATTCTGATATTGTAAAAATATAAGATATGTGATAATAATATAATATTAGTATGTTAATTTATATAAATTAATACATCAAATTTTATACAAATATTTTATAATAATAATAATAATAATAATAATAATAATAATAATAATAATATAATATTGATACGTTAATTTTTACGAATGAATTTGATAATTTATACTACTAACTTTGTATCTCCAGCATCATGGTTTTCTCATGCACTCCAAGTCTCCAACCAATTCATTACTTTCAATTTTTAGTTATTGTTATTTCCGTTTGCGGAGTTATTTTACTTTTGAGTATTAATAGACAGGTTCTTGTATTTTAATAAAATAATAAGTAAAAACATACTTTATTTAGATATAACAAATAAGTCCATGTCTACTAGCACATATATTGTTAAAATTATCAAAATATGTCTTATTATCCTTTTTAATTTTGTAATACCCCAAAATTAAATTAAGGGCATTTTAGTCATTTCACACACAAGGAATAATTTTATTATTTTATAAATTTCATGTCGGGGTGTTGAAAACTGAGCTAATAACTTCTTATTAATGTTCAATTAGCTATTAGGAGTGATTTGATAACAATTTGATAAGTTTAGAAAATTTCTCCTTAAGACTTTATTCGTGCACCTGACCTTCAAATGAAAATTGGTATTGATTGAAAATTTTGATTAATAAATGATTCATTTCTACTGAAAGAGGACTTGATAACGATCGATATGAATTAAATTTGAGTTAAATCAAAGATTAGATGAGAGAGAATCAAAGCCTGGAACATAACATGTGTAGAAAAACAACTATTGGCATATTTACCATTTTCTATTCAATATATTTTTTAAAATTTTCAAGGGCAAATTAGTAATTTACTCACATTTTAATTTGGATTTCAGCTGAGTAGAAAGCAAAAATAAGGCAATTCTTCTTCTTCTTCTTCTTGTGACCTCCCTTTCTCCTATGTTTTTTTTTTCAATTTTCTCCAAATTACTTATGTTCTAACCGATCAAAGTCTCGTTTCTTACTGCTAATCACACGTATTTAAAACGAACTACACTCTAAGAACTTTATTTGGGCAATTTATCGACGATTTAAGAACTTTATTTGGGCAATTTATCAATGATTAAGCTGGAGAAGAGTAGCATCACTATTCACAGTTTGTTGTTGATGTTGTTGAGAAACTAATTCTACCAGTAGGGATGACAAAAATACTTGGGCTCGACCCGAGTTAAATAAATGGGGTTTGGGCTTTAAAATTAAAGCCCGTATTGTTCCGGATATGATTTTGGATACCCGGTTGTACCCGGCCCAGATTGATCCTCGTTACCTGTAGGTCCTACACCCTCAATTTTTAACCCAAGTTTGCTGCAAAGTCGACCTGAGATTCACCCTTGTTAGTTTTCTTCTCTCTTTCAAGGAGAATAAGAAACCTGACTCGAGATTCAATACTGAAACTATTGAGATTGTTTGGATCTTCCACAAAGAACTTCAACTAAGTAGCTCTCTTGGAGGAGGAAATCTTGACAACGGGAGCTCTAGTCATTACATCCTTCAACAAAATTGAAGTTGCTCCTCCTGATGCGTAAGTAGCTTTGCATTCTCTGTTTGTACTCGCCACCAGACACCTTTCAGTTGTTGCCATTGGAACTGAGGACTCTTTTTTGTCGAGTAACAGCGACCTTGCGATTCTCATTGGAATATGCACATACACAACTGGCATCTCCAACACTGTCCCAATATCGACTCGTAATCAAATGTAATACCTTAAAATTTAAATTAAGGATATTTTAGTCATTTTACACACCAAGGGTAATTTGATCATTTTATAAATTACGTCAGGGTAATGAAAATCGAGTAAATAACTTTATATTAATGTTTACTTAGTTATTGAGAGTGATTTAATAATAATTTACTAAGTTTAGAAAAATTTCTTAAAATACTATTCGTGTACCCGACCTTAAAACGAAAATTGGTGTTGATAAAAAATTTTGATTGATAAACGGTTTGGTTCTACGGAAGAAGACTTGATAAGAATTGATATGAATTAAATTTGAGTTAAATCCGAGGTCAGACGAGAGAGAATT
>JAXCLQ010000006.1:9971656-10003240 GCA_035584115.1 Cedrela odorata | reverse complement strand
TTTCTTCTTAATTAGTTTCCAATTTATGGAATCTTCTTGGTTCGATGTAGTTAAAGGTGAAGGCCTTAGACTAGATGATGCTATTCTCTATATGTATCTTGGGTGACAAATTGAAATTTCTTCTTAATTAGTTTCCAATTTATGGAATCTTCTTGGTTCGATGTAGTTAAAGGTGAAGGCCTTAGACTAGATGCCAATCTTCTCACTTTAAAGTCCCATAACTTGGGTTTATTATTGTTGATTCTGTGTCATTTTTTTTTGCCAATGTCATGTTGTAAAACTTTAATTATGAAGATGAAGTGGATTCCATAACTCATTAATCGAATATGAAAATGAAGTAAACTCAAATGCCATGAAATGAATCTCCATGGGACAGTTGCTCCCTTGATTATTAGACTCATTTTGAGCTGACCATGTCCCACGAATATGACAGTTAGTCTAATCCAAGTTACTTGAACATGGAACTGTGTGGGGCCTGGGTGATTCCAATGAAATAGTTCAATTCTGTAGATTGTCTCGCCTCCTATAGATGCCCTTAGGGTCTGACCTATACTGACTCTAACCTAACACATCAAGCCCAATGGTTTTGGAGCCAGCATATGCATTGTTGCTCTTGCCACATGGCATGCAATTGGGGGATGCGCTTCCATCATTTAATTAGCTATTGAAAAAAGTAGCTTTGATTGATTAACTGATTGACACTTATAATTTAAAAATGCATGATTGAACTGGAATTTGTTAGCTTAATTTATTATTTCAGGGTTTTAGAAACACTATTTTGGTGATGAATTTTTGGAAATTTTAAGGTCAAACATGTCTATCTTTGAAGTATCTTCTTTTTGTTACAATTAAATTTAGAAGTTATCATGGAAATTTTAAGGTCAAACATGTCTATCTTTGAAGTATCTTCTTTTTGTAACAATTAAATTTAGAAGTCGATAACTTGCACATGTGTGTTCTTGTGTATATGCACATGCACTTGAATTTTTCTGACATTCTTCTTTAGTTAGTAATTTTACAAGTCATTTCTGCTCTTTAAGAATTCTTTTATTCAAATTCTAGGGCATTCGACATATATCATGTATATTTTCACATCATAAACTCTGGCATGGATTTGGAGATGTTTGTTGCGGAGGAAATTTGGCAATGTACATGCAGAAATGGAATTGAGAACTCTGTTATGTGTTACTGGAATTGGCAAAGCACTGTTGGAGGAGAATAATAAATCAATTTTTTACTGACATGTTGAGAAGCTGTTGTCAGGAAAGTTAGATATATATATATATATATCCCAGATCTATCATTTTTATCAAAACATCTTATAATTTGAAAATAATAAATTTTTTGTGAATGATAAAATAGAACTTTATTCTTGTGAATGTTGGTTGATTCAATTGATAATCTCTTAAGGCTCGTTTGGCATGCAGGATTGGATAGAATAAGATAGCATAAAATTAATAATTTAGGATAGGATAGAATATGATATGATAAAATAAGATTAGATAGGATAAAATTTTGTGTAATATTATATTTTGTTTGGTATATGACAATATATGATAAGATATTATATATATTAATTTTATTTTAAAAATTATTAAAAAATAAATAAAATAATTATTTATTTAAAATAAAATAAAATAATATTATTACTCTTAAATAAATATTTTAAAATATTAATTTAAATTATTTATAAATTATTTTTTAATTTTATATACTTATTTTATCCTATCCTGAGTTATCGCAAGGTTTTTTATAGTATAAAAATTTTTATCATTTCTTTTTAAAACATGTGGGTTCAGGATAACATTTATGGACCCTACAAAATTTATCCTATCCTCTTTTATGCACCAAACATGAGATTGAATTATTTTAGTTCAATCCCCTGACTTATCCCATAACCAAATGAGGCCTTAGTGGGTACAAGAGGTCTAGTGTGTGAATCTTGCTAATATCAAGGTTGGAATTATTAGCATGTCATTTTCGTTTTCTGTACAAAATAAAGTTGCATTCTGAGAAAATGACCCATTTTCAGTGTCATCATTTATTTTATGTTTGCCATTTTTTTTTTTTCAGATTGTCGAAATCTTGTATGTCCTAATCAATGGTTAGCTCAATTCTGGTATTCAACTGATAATCTTTTGGAGTGGTACAAGAGGTATATTGTCATAATCCCACTCATATCAAGGTTGGCGTTGTAGCATGTTAATTTTTTGTACGAAATAAAGTCGCATTCTAAGAAAATGACCCATTTTCGGAGTTGTTAATGTTGCAAATTTTATTTTTCATATTGTGAAAATCATGTATCTGCTGCTCAATAGATATAGCTCAAATTCTGGTTTTCAAATGATTGTTACCTACTGAACCTATTAATTATGTTGCATAATTCACCAACTTTTGATTACATTAAATTTTTGCAATATTGCCTTTGGTACAATTGTACCAGCTATTATATTCAATCTACTTTGATGGCTTTGAAGAGAAATCATTCAATTTTCTGTTAGAATTTTGATTTCAGGAAGCAGTGTTTCCAAGTCATTATGATAGCGGCATTGATATGTATATGTTGTCCCAGGCAGTGATTTCTTCTGGGTTGAAAGTAGAAACATTTAGAAGTAAATTACAAAAAACAATTGGGTTGGACTTGGTTTGGTTTGTTTCCAGAAAGAAGAAGCGTGTGAGTGTTAATTTTTACTAGTTTAGTTGGATGTAGGGATAAATTGAAGATAAGTGATAAACGTGTGGTTATTTTTGGAAATCACGGGGATGAGTTCGATAATTTCCCATTTCCTGAAAACCTCAAATTTCAATGCCAGCAGAGTCTCACTAGATATGAACGGGAGGACAAGGAGCACAAATCAATCACAAAACGACATACTTCCTAGCGTGTTTATCAACCCACCATAGTTTCCTGCTTACCATCCATCCCCTTGACCTTGAGTAGTGTTTCAAATTTTGAAATAATAACCATTAAAATATTTTAATAAATATCTATTTTTATTTTTTAGTTAATCTCCTTTTTCTTTCACTAAAAATTAAGGTTCTGTTTTGAATTGACCTGTTAAATCTTAAAAATCATAATTACTGTAAGATAAATTTATTAGATGTTAAATATTAGTTGAAAAATGAGCGATTCTCAGTAAATGTGATTTTATCCAACAATAGATATAAATTAATACTTATAGCACTTCGCTCTTCAATAAATTCGATCCGAATATTTACTAAAAAAACGAAAAGATTTACTCTAAATATGTGAAGAAATGAACTCCTATAAACACATAAAAATTTAAATATTCAACTTCAGGTTTGAGATGGAAAGATGGAACACAATTAGACTAAGTGGTGATTCTCAATTTTTGAATTATGTTTGAAAAAAAAATAAAAAAACCTTGAGAACTGCAATAAAAGAGTTTAGTAAAAGGATATAGTTGGTGACACCTTACGCTACACTCAACACCAAAATTTTCGGCAAAGAAGTTGCTTCATTATCATTGAAGTTCACGAGTCTGTGAAATCTGAGAGGGACTTTGCCCCATTTGTCATTTTGACATTAAATTTGGAGGCAATTATGGAAGGTTGGTATTGGATATATAATCTTCAAATTTGTACACACTTGTTAGCTCTTTGTCTACATATGAGTTAATTTCTTAGTGAGTTGGTTCAATTTTTTTTTATAATAAATTATAGTCAAATTAATCACATTTTATATATTTTGAATTTATTTATTTAATATTAAATAATTTATTTTATTTTGGATCTTTTAGGTTCAAAAAGAGTCAAATTTCATCAAAAAAAGATTTTTGTTTAACCATTTTATTAAAAATAAATAATAAAAAAGGGTTTCTTTTTTATTTTCTTGTTATATAAAGAAAGAGCTATTGATTTGATAGTATTTATTAACACTTCCAAAGTTAGAAGAAAGTAAAGAATTGCTCTTTGATTTAAACTTCTTTGTAAGGTCATAAACATCCTTCCATGTTCATCAAGGTTCATATAATTTTGGTGAATTTCCTCTACAATTGAGGGTTTTATTTATTTTTGAATGAAATTTATCCTTTTTTGATCTTAACTATTATGTTAATATCATCAAAATAGTAGAATTTTATGAAATATATTTTACAAGTACGATAAGATAATTTCTATCTATTGATTTCAAAAAATAAAAACACTATATTTAGAATATACTTTTTATTTATTAACCGTATATTTAAAAACACTATAATACAAAGGAGTATACATTTTATTTATTCATTGTATCCATAATAAATATTTTAAGACATCTATCATAAATTTATAATCTTTTAAATAATTCATTAATCTCTAACAAAAAGGCAAACTTATTTTTTTGAAAGACTTTTAAAAAATAAAAACTTATTACATCGGATATAATATGGGTCAATTTTGAGTTTATAAGAGTGAGTATATAATACCACTTAATAGACTAATCTTTTGAGTTAATGATAAGATCTCAGCTCGTAATATTAAGTAATGTTAAATTTTTTATGTTATATATTTTAAGTTTTACGTTAATTATTTTAACTTTTATGCTTTGTATTTTAAGTGTTTTATGTTGTCTATTTCAAGTTTTATGTTAATCATTGAGTTTTGCATTTTAAGATTTAAATTTTACGTTAAATAATGTAACATACTAAAAATGTATTATAGCAAGTATATTTTTAAATAGTTGATGTTGAATTTATCATATATAATTAATGTATAACGTTGAAATTAATTTATATTAATACTTAATAAAAATTGATGAAAATATTGTAAGAATTTGTGAAAAAATAAGGGTTTTTTGCCCTTACCTTTATGTACTTCATAACTTATTACCAATAAAATTATAAAATAGACTCATGTATTATGTCAGTGAAAAATAAAAATGATTTGATTATCACAGTTTAAGTCATGCTATGATACAATATATGCATTTTCTTAATTCCTTGGTTACATTTATAAAATTTTCTTTTTAAATCTTAATTTTTAAAATGTTATTCACTTCTTTATAACAAAATAACTTTAAAATATTTATAGTTTCTTTATTTCAGCCAATCAAAATCTATTTATGGTTAATTATTAAAATTGTAGGGTGAGACTTGCATTTCATTCTTTAATGTTATAGCCAAAAGCAAGCATACAAAAAATATAGTAAGAAATAATGTTTAGGTTGTTTTTTCCTCTTATAATCAAAACGAATTATGATCAATTATAGCTTCTTTTGTGAATGAAAATTAAAATAAAATAAAAATCTCTATGACAAATTAAGTTATTGTACATGTATTTGATTAGGTTTGTCTAAAATCAATGGAGATGGGAAGAAGTTCTCAAATTTTACCCAAAATGTTATGAACAAAATCAGATTCTTTTGCTGAACTTACGAAGACTTTTGTCCTTTTCGATGCTTAAAACATGAACACAATTAAATTGAAAGAAAGTAGATAGAACTTTTGCACATGGGAAAAGGACTCAAAGTTATGGCCTTGTTTTATTTGTCTTTTTGAAAAATAATTACCCAAAATTTTGGATCAAAATTAATTATATATATATATATATATATATGTATGTATGTATGTATATACACTTTTAAAGCCTTCACGCCATTTTATTAAACGTGTTCGCCCAATTGGGAAAGTGAAAACATCAAAATTTATAAAATATGAAATAAATCATACAACATAAAATCACAGTAATTTAACCTAATTCACCTTCAATTGGGTTAAGTATCTTACGAGAGAGATTCACTATAATATATAAAGTGTACAAATATCAGTAACTTAATACCACATTAGTAACCCTATTGCATTTAAACCTTTCTTCTTGTGTCTACAAAAATACAATCTTTGTGTAATTCTTGGCATCTCTTTTTCTCTCGTAGCTTGAATTGATTCTTGAAATGATTCTCTAGCTTCCTACATGTAGGGTGTGATATAATATATTTATGCTAAGATTTTTAGTCCTACTTTTTATTTAACCAGAACTCCTTCTTGCGTAAGTTTATTTATTTATTTTCTAATTTAACTTGAATTCTTTCTTGTATAAGTTAGACCTTTAGAAAATTAGTATTTAAAAACCTCTTTAAATAAGGATACAAACTTTTTTTTTTTTTTTTAAATCTTTATTTTCCTACATAATGTGTAGTTCAGTTTTAAGCGTATATATAAAAAATAAATAAAGAATAGAGAATGTTGGGTGAATAAACTGATCAAAATTTTGAAATTAAATATTAAAAAAGGTTTAAATGTTTCTTATATATTGCTTTTTAAAATTTTTCACCCACTCATATAACATTTACATTCCACAAAGATATACACATACCACAAACATAGAACAATCTCAATAACATGGTATAATAAAATTAAATCATTAATTTTTAATGTTTATTATTATTATTATTATTATTATTAATACGTTATCATAATTGATTAATTTTAAAATGAATATATATGCAAAAAGAATTTATTGAATGAATGCATAAAGGATGCTATATAACCATCTCATTTAAGATTTTCTCCAATGAATGCATAAATGATGCTATATACTTCTCTCATCTAAGATTTGCTCCACACATACGTCTATGAATGTTTCACACATATATGTATATATGATCAATTTAAAAAATTTTGATTTTAAATAGTGACACAAATTTTGAGTTATTGATTATATGCAATTTAACAATAAAAAAATTGATGTGTTGACAATATTAAATATATTTTTATTCTTAAAACTTTAATCATAAAATTACATAATATCGATAAACAAAAATTTATATCAAAATTTAAATTAAAAAAAGTTCTAATTAAAAGCTCTTATTTATTTTTATTTCTATAATTTAGATATTAGAAGTGTGTAAAGCTTATAGAACGTGACTATTTTCTTGATAGAAGAAATTTAGAATTGGAGCATAAGGGATTGCTTTTTGTATTTATTTTTCAATGTGAGTAACAAGAAGAGATTATATCTGTATTTAAACTAAAAAAAAAACTATACAATGGCCAAAAGACCTTGTGTAGCAAAAAAAGTGGGGAGAAAAACGAGATATATAATTGATGACGAGATTTCATTAAAAAGGTAGAGGTATAAAAGGAGACTTTGACTGTTTTACCTTGATTTTAGACAAGGATCTTCACGCAATGATCGGGTTAGATTAATCCTTGGCTATGAATGACTTGTACTCACAAACACCTTATTATCCAAAATTATCTCCACAAATAAATGTTGATCGTGAGGATGTCGTTGTGCTTCCTTATCACTCCAAAATGCGGTAATTTCCTTATCTCTCTAAGAGACATCCTTAACATGCTTTGATTATGGGAGTTGAGCTAACTGATATGTGTTAATATCCTCTCACAAACTTGATTATGGTTAGAGGCTAAGTTTGATGAGAAAGAGAGCAAGGGTAGCTTTAGACGTGGGTTTTACAAAAATGTCTGCAATTTGATGTGTAGTGGAGATCTGTCGAGTAACAAAAAGATTGAGCACAACTCGCTCATGCATAAAGTGATAACCTAGCTTGATGTGTTTGCTGTGGGCATCGAAAAAAAAATTGATAGTCATATGTAGTGCACTAAGGTTGTCACAAAACAACACTAGATGATGAGGTTGAAGAATGCCAAGATCTTTGAGAATGAATATTAGCCACGTGATTTCAACAGTAATAAGAGGCGTGGCATGATATTTCGCTTCTGTACTGAAGCAAGAGACTATATTCTGCTTCTTTGCAAATAAGGAAATGAGATTGTGGCCAAGGAAGGTGACATTTCCAGTTGTGGAGCGTTGAGTAGTAGGACAACCTATCTAATCTGAATCAGAAAATGCATAAAGATTAAATATAGTATGAAAAGTGAAATTAAGACCAAGATGAATAGTATCTTTAATGTACTGCAAAATCTAACCGACCATTTTAAGATGCGAAAGAGTGGGTGCATGCATGAATTTAGAAACAAAATTAACACTATATGAAAGATCAAGTAGAGTGAAGGTTAGTGAAGGTTGTGATGTGTGTGTGATCTCAATACCAAGAAAGTGATGGTTGAGACTGAGATCCTTCATAGCAAACTCAATGTGTAAAAGTTGGATAAAATTGTTTAAAAGTTGCAGGGTAAAACCTATAAGGAACATATGATCAACATACACTAGGAGAATTAAAATGTCATAAGAAAAATCTAAGATAAATAAAGATGGATCAGTTAGACTATAAAAGAAACCATGTTGAAGAAGAAAGGTACTAAAATAGTTAAACCAAGGGCAATGAGCTTGTTTTAAGTCTTAAAGAGCTGGTTGAAGCTTGCATATATGTTTAGGGAACATTAGATCAATCATGCCCGGGGATTGTTCCATATAGATATCTTTAGAAAGAAATCTATAGGGGAATGCATTTTTAATGTATAACTGTCGAATATCCCAATGTCAAACTAAAGCAATGCTAAGGACAAAACAAATTATCCCAGGTTTGATGACATGAGAGAATGTATCAATGTAGTCTATTCCATTCAATTGATGCTATCCCTTGGTAACTACACAAACTTTGAGTCGATCAAAATAGCTACTTAGTTTGAGGACCCATTTGAAACTAATGACATGCATGGTAGGATCACAAGGAACAAGTTGCCAGGTGTTGTTATGATGAAGAACATTCATTTCCTCTTGCATTATTGTCTGCCAACTAGAATGACTAAGAGCAACTTTAACTGAGTGAGGTGCTCTTGGGATATCTTGATTGACAATAGTGATAGCATACTTGGAATTGAGTTATGGATGCCAAAATTAAGAGCGAGTCACCGTTAGCTGATTTTGAGTCTTAGCTAGCTCAGGTAATTCAGGTTGGTGCTAGGATATCGTGAAATGATCCATGTTAAGCCTTTATGTGCTTTAAAGGGGAAAGAACTAACATGGGTGCTGTGTTCAAAACTTGATGCATTAAGTCCGAAGAGGCTATAGGAGAATTGAAGAGAGTTGAAGTTGACTTAGAAAAAGTGGTTAAACTTGAGGGTGTTGGTTTAATGACAACATCAAGTGGAGTACTTGAATGTGGCAGATTAGGTGGTGGAAGAGTAGAATCACAAGAATTTATAGATGGTAAAGGAGAATTAGTTTGAGAATAAAAAATACTTATCCATTGATTAGAGGGAATGACAAGATCATGGTCTCGAAGTTTCTTGAAAGGAAAATTGGTCTCTTTGAAGACCACATGTTGAGAAATAAACTTTTATTGTGTAGATAGATAGAAGTACTTATAGCTTTTGTCCCGATCACTATAGCCCTAAAAAATACATGGTACCGTCTTTGGATCAAATTTGTGTTTTCAAGTATCCTAAGTATACGAAAAACATTTATATCTAAATACTTGTAAAAATGAGTAATTTGGATGCATCCCATGCAATTTGAAGTAGGGTGTATCTAGATTAATAGCAGTGGATGGTAGACGATTAAGAAGAAAAAAAAGTAGTTGTAAAAGCTTCAATCCATAAGTATAAAGAAGCACCATAGTGAAATAGCATTAACATACCTAGTTAATGAATTATCCTATGTCGACACTCAAGCATACTTGCTTGTTCTGGTTGCTTAGAAGTGTGAGTTGAGCCTTAAATTAATGAATTCTTCACCGTTATTAGAGTGAAAGATTTTAATTTTTTTTGTCAAATTGTCTTATTACATATTGCTCAAAAGCCCAATAAACATCAACAAATTTAGATTTTGTTTTGAAAGGAATAAGCTAAATACATTGAGAAAAATCATCAACCAAACATGCATAATAACAATATTTTTCAAGAGACAAAATAGGTGATGTGACCTATAAATCATAGTGAATTTTATTGAAAATAATTGAACTAGAATTGTCAAAATAAAAAATGGCAATTTACTAAGTTTGTCTAATTGACTGATATCGCAAATTGATTAAAACTTATTAAATCCTTGAACATGAATTAACCCTTTGTTCTGAAGCAACTTTAGAGTAGATGCTTAAGGATATCCTAACTGTTGATGCCACACTTCTGCAGTACTAGATTTGAACTTATGGGAATAATGTAATTTATAAGGGCTAGAATTAACATATAAATCAAACTATCGTCGTCCTATCATCACTTTGTGTCCTATTTCTTGTTCCTTAACATAGAAATCCATGTTAGAAAATTTAAAATTCAAGGGATAATTATCAATAAGCTAGTTTATAAAAAGTAAGATTCGTTTTAGATGAGACATGTAAAACATCATTAAAGGGTAGAACTTGAGTTCCATTTTTAACAATAGCATCACCAATAGATTTAATTACTAGTGATGTACCATCTCCAATTAAAATAGAGTCAGTCTCTAGATAGGAACATATATTTTTCAACATGCCAACATTACCTGTTTTGTGATTTGAGGCCCCCGTGTTTAATATCTATTCAGTATCAAAAACAGTTTCGTCTAAGGTAAGAACAGCCAGAGCATGTGGAACTTTATCTTATTTGAGAAATTACTTTGGTAAATGCTAACAAATCTTTGTAATGTGTCATTGATTGTTGAAACTCTGATTGTAGGAGTTGGTATGCCCTTGGTTGTTGAAATTTTGTTTGTTAAAATTCTGATTGTCAGAGTTAGTATGTCCTTAGTTATTAAAATTTGATTATTAAAGTTTTGATTGTGGGCTTAGAAACCTTGACCATTTTGAGTTAAAATAGCTATGTGATCCTCAATTGGTGGTATATTGTTAGGGGCATTGTTTTTGACCATAAAAGGCCAGTTGGCGAGTTGATGTATTGGTTGTGCTTTTAACCAGTTTTAATGTTGTTCACACCCTTGTAGTAGAGACACCAAATTGGTGTCGGTCAGACATGGTAGTTTTAACATGGTTATGGTGAATGACTCATACTTTAGCCCTAGACTTGTGAAAAAGGAATATAACTTCACTTTTTCAGTTACATGACTTCTTATGACTGCTAGGTTATTAATGATGCCCTTGAAATTCCAAATATGCTTGCCAATGGTGATGTTGTCATCTTTGCGCAGGTAAGTCATTTGTTGATGAAGAGTGAATTTTTTCTCCTGTGAGTCTTATGCATAAGCTTCCTTGAGAGCATTCTAGACAAATTTAGTTGTGTCTAGGCTAATAATAAGGCCAAGTGCTTCTTCAGTAAGAAATTGGTCCGATTTTTTGCATGCTATGATCTCATCTGTAAGCTTGTCTATGGTTAATGTGGAAGACAGTGTCGGTTTGGTTTTTCCCCCTGCAAGATAACCAATCATGTCTTGGCTTTCGGCCAGGGCCAAAACTTGTTCACGCCATAGAGAATAATTGTTTTGTTTTTGTTTGAGGGTGATGAAATTGTTGACATTGCGAGAAAGAGAGACTATTAAGAAAGAACTTGTTGCTGACACCTGCTTTGATACCAAGAAGAAATTTAGAATTTAAGTAGCAAGGATTGCTTTTGTATTTCTTTCTCAATGTGAGCAACAAGAAAATATTACAGTATGTATTTAAATTAAAAAACTATACAGTGGTTGAAAGACCTTGTGTAGCAAAAAAAGCGGAGAGAATAATGGAATATGTAGTTGGTGATAAGATTTCATTAAAGAGGCAAAGGAATAAAAGAACACTTCGAATGTTTTGCTTTGATTTAAGGCAATGATCTTCATGCAATAACCAGGTCAGATTCATCCTTAGCTATGAATGAATTGTTGTACTCATATCCACCTTATCATTCGAAATTATCTCCACAGATTGATGTTGATCATGATGATGCTGTTATGCTTCCTTATCACTCTAGAACATGATAATTTCCTTATATCTTTGCGAGACATACTCAACGTGCTTTGATTGTGGGAGTTGTACTTGCTGATGTTAATATGATAAGTGTCGAATTTTGTATATTTTTCTATTAATTTCTCTACATTTATTGGCTAGTTTCTTGAAATTCTTGATTATTTGTTTTTATGTTTTGTAGGATTCTTGGAGACAAACCACCAAAAAGAGGAAAAAAAAACTATATTTCAATGTGAAAAATATTCAACTTGCAAAATTTGAAATTTCAAAAGAAATAAATGGCATCAAATGAAGAAGTAAAAGAGTTAAAGTATAAAGTTTATTGAGCTGAATTGTTTTGGGCTCTTAAAATTAAATAGAATAAATAAGCCAATTGAATTAGGGTGATTAATTAGATTAATTTTGGGCTGATTTTATTATTTTAGGCTGATTTAATATTATTTTAAAAGGTTAAATTACTATTTATGTAAATAATAATATGGGCTTGTAATGTGTTTTTAGTCTTATTTGGATTAGGAAAATAAATATTAGTCTAATTAGGAAGTCTAATCCTAATCACTCATAGAATTCTTTTAAAATAAAGATAAGTGAGACATTATAAAAGTAGCAAAAGTTGGGAATTTGAGAGAATTTTTGGAGAGGAGAGATTTTCTTTTAAAGCCGCAACAACCATAAATTTCAGAATTGAAGATTATAAACTGCATAACAAAATTTCAAGAATTGAAGATTATAAACCGCACAGAATTCAAGAATAAGAATTAAGTTCTTCAATCTTTATTCTTTTTTTATGTTATTTTATGATTGTTTCTTTCATGAATCTTGTGTTTATTAATTCAAGAATGAGTGACTAATTTTCTTTTTGGTTGAGGATGATTTCAAGAACGTAGACATTATTTTATTTCATTAATTCCATAATATCTTTCATATATTTTTTTAGATGTTTATATTCTACCGTTTGAATATTAATGAATTATTTTTTTATTTGTTTAGGATGACTAACTAAATAGACTTGATGGTGATTTTATTACTAATTTAGGGTCGTTGATTCGTAATTGTCAATATTCCGAAACACAAGTAGCAATTGTGGTTAAAAATTGAGGGATGCTTTCTAATAATTATATATAGAATATAACATAAGTTAAATAAATTGAGTTTATGTGTTTATTACTTGGAACAACCTATCTTTCACATTTTTAATGCTTTCGTTAAATTAAATTTACAGAGTTTATTCTAGGTTGTTCAATGCATAGGGATTAAGTGAAGAACTTATTTCATTTAACAATGCAATAAGGAAAGATTAAAATAATTGAGCTTGTAATATTTTAGGATTGTTATTTTTAAAAAAATATGAAAGTTATTCTGACTATTTTACTTCATGTCTAGTGGAGGCGAATGATTTTTTAACTATCATATTTTTCTTTGCTTTTTTTAAATTCAATTATTATTTTCAGTTTTATTAATTTGTTAATTTTATTTTATTTACATAGTGAATGAGTATACTTGTCCCTTTTTGAATGTGTATCATAGTTTAAAAATATGATATTTTTCGAATCGTTTTAGTTTGTTTCCATTAATAACATTTAAATTAATAACAATCTACTGCAGGAACGACCCTTGCAGCATATCATAATAAACAAATCATGACCAAAGATAAGCTTTAACTGCCTCATTTACTCTGGTTGCTGTAATTCTAATATGCAATATATGTTATATATTAATTAAACAAATATATATATATATATATATATGATTTTTTTAAAAAAAAATCGTCTGAGAAGAAATCTTAGGGGCAATATAAATATGAGATCTCTGTGTAATTAAAATAACAATGGTTCATTTCAGAATTTAATTGCTAAATTTATAGGATTAAACACAAAATTTTTAATGCTAACTAAATACGATAATAAAAAATTTAACTACCGTTCTTTTAAAATACAGTAGTAAATTAATATTTACTATACAATTTAATTATTATTTTTAAGGTATGATAAAAATACACCAGTATCAAACTAAACTTTAATTTTATTAAATTACTGTACAATTTTCAGTAAGCTGAGCAAAATTTAATAAAAATGAAACAAAATAAAATAAAATAAAATAATTAAATAAGTAGATGTGAATAACATTAATTATGCAGATGATTGTTGGGCCGGCATAGTAGATAAATAACGTGAGGAGCAATGCCACACAAATTAGAAAAAAAAAAAAAGTTCTCCTGAATAACAACTTGTTTTATATTTTCTGATGAAGAATTTATGACCCCCGCTTTGAAAAACAGGAGTAATATGTATTTGTATTTATGATATCTAAGACAAAGTCTTAGCTGTACCAACTTCACCAACATTATAAGTATATTGGTCCAGTGAGAGCAATAATTATCCATGGGATAATAATATCCAAGTCCCTGAATTTTTTTATTCTGACAAATAGGTCCTGATTCTTATGGAAATAATCGAGATATCTTTTAGCATGAAGTTACATATATGTATATGTATATGTATGTATCAACATTCAACAGTTCACGTGACCCAATATAAATATGCAAGCCCTTAAGCAGAAAGTTTCACCATAGATTTCCATTTTTCACAAACAAATTAAACAAAAGCTAGCATGGGCTCTCTTTACCAAGAATCTCCACCTCTTGTCCAAGATCTCAAAGTCAAAATCCAAGACATTTCTCTTGTTTTTCCTTCCCAAGAAACTCCAAGAAAATCCATGTTCTTGTCAAACATAGATCAAGTTCTCAATTTCAATGTTGAAACTGTCCATTTCTTTCAATCCCACAAAGATTTTCCTCCCCATGTAGTTGCTGAGAAACTGAAAACAGCACTGGAAAAAATTTTGGTGCCTTATGATTTATTGGCTGGAAGATTCAGTTGTAATGTTAAAACTGGTAGATTGGAGATTGATTGCAATGCTGCTGGTGCTGTTTTTGTTGTTGCTTCTTGTGAGTTTACTTTGAATGAGATTGGTGATTTGGTTTACCCAAATCCTTGTTTTAAACAACTTATTATCAAGAGTTTTGATAATAATATTTTGGGAAGAGAAGATCAACCTTTGTGTATTTTCCAGGTATGTATAAAAGTTTAAACAATATCATATCTGTCGAGAATCTTAATTTTAGAACGTCGTAGTGATGACAAATGCTATTTTCGTTTCTATTTTATTTGTAATAATAATAATAAAAAAATTAACTGATTATATCATATATGTATGTACATATATATTAGAACAAATTTTATTATATTTTTACTCTTTATTTTTATTTATTTTTTATCATATGAAGAAAGTGATTGCTCTTTGTTAGAGTGGCAAACTGTTTGATCAGTGAAAATACTGTTAATGCCGATTCGCCGGTCAAATCGTGCCGACCTGGGCCCGTATAATAAAGAAGAGATCTGATAAAGTCTGGTCCATGCAGACGGCGTAGAATCTGGGTCTGAGTTAGCCTGCGGGCTAAAATAGATCATCTAAAAATTAAAAAAATAATAATTTAATTAAAGTTATAAATAAAAATTAATTAAAAATAAATATTTGATATATAAACTGATTAAATAAACAAAATTATTTAATATTTATTTATAAAACATAAATTTATATTATATATACCGTGACAAATTTTTTATCTTGAGTTGAGTGGGCCCTTTTGCCCCTCTACTTTATGGGGAAGGTGGATTGCTGACAACATAAGAATAAATGCAGTTTGCTTTCCTAGCAGCAGAGGCCCAAAAAGGCCGTTCTTTTGTTTTCTCGATCGAGTTACACATTACTGAAGATTCTTATGACATTTATATAATAAAGTTAATTAGTACCTCTTTGTTAGGTCTATCACAGTAATAATCTTTTGTTGTCTATATATCCATTAATATTTTACACTCGTTGGCAGATAACAGAAAATGTTTCATAGTTCATTCCGCTAATTCTTTTATTAACTTCTGGGCAATGCTTCATTGTTTATTATTATCTTATATATTTATTTCTAATATATGACTGGCTAGTGGTTAGGCATATGCTTTTGTATAACCTATTTTTTTTTTAATTTTTAATATACATAAAAATATTTTATTTAAAATAAAATAAAATAAAATAAATAATAACTATAATATGTTAATATTTTTTATTTTATTTTATTTTTAATTTTTAAGTTTTTTAATATTCTATAAATTGTAAAATAATACTCTCCCTCTTAACTCAAACTCTTTCCATGAATCTATTTAGTTATTATTATTATTATTATTATAATAAAGTATTATATTTTTATTTTGATTAATTGTTGATATTTTTTAGTCTATTTAACTTTTTCTTTTTTAAAATGTAATTTATAATATTTTGCTTTAATGAATAATTAAAAGTTGTAAAATAATAAAATTCATCTTAATCTTAATTCCTAGTTTATTTATTTATTTTTAAATAAAAATAATATAATATTTTATTTTTAATAATTGCTACGTGTTGTAAAATAATATTATCCTCTAAGTTTGTTTATTATTATTTTTTTAAAGTAAAGATGGTAATAATTTGTTTTACTTAATTGTTATATGGTGTAAAATAATTATATTCCACAATAGATTTGCAATTTTAGGGTTAAGCTAGTTTAGAAAGTATTACCCCTTTAATAACTTGAGACTTAAGCTAGTTTTGAAAATTATTTTTAATGATAAACCCCCGAAATGTGTTTCTACTCAAATTTTTATGTACCCTTTATTTAGAAAAATTTGTAATTAATTATATACTTGAATTGTAAATAAAACAAGTCTTAAATTGATTAATTATATGAACTGTATCGTCTTTATTTACAGGTAACATCATTCAAATGTGGAGGTTTTGCAATGGGCTTATCAACAAACCATGCAACATTTGATGGCTTAAGCTTCAAAATCTTCTTAGAAAATCTAGCTGCCCTAGCTGCTGACAAATCTCTTACTATCATCCCATCCAACGATCGTCATGCATTAGCCGCTCGATCACCCCCACGTGTCATCTTTGATCATCCAGAGATGATCAAACTCAACATCCCTCCAGGGGAAGAATCAAATAATGCTCCTATCTTTGATGCCACCTCGGAAGACCTAGACTTCAAGATTTTCCGGCTGACTTCCGACGACATTAACGACCTCAAGGTGAAGGCGAAGGCCGATTGCAATTCCCAAAACAGCAAGCATATCACCGGATTTAACGTTGTGACTGCTCATATATGGAGGTGCAAAGCATTATCTTACGATCATGATGAAGCAAATGGATCAAACCTAGAGAGGGAATCAAGAATGCTTTACGCAGTCGATATAAGGTCCAGATTGAACCCTCCGTTGCCGGTATCTTATACAGGAAATGCCGTCTTAAGCGCTTACGCGACTGCAAAGTGTGAGAAGCTACGAGAGGGGCCGTTTTCGAGACTGGTGGAAATGGTATCAGAAGGAGCAAAAAGAATGACAGATGAGTATGCAAGATCTGCCATAGATTGGGGAGAAATAAACAAGGGATTTCCACATGGAGAACTCCTGGTATCATCTTGGTGGAAATTAGGGTTTTCAAAAGTGGAATATCCGTGGGGAAATCCAAGATATAGTTGCCCTGTTGTTTATCACAAGAAGGATATAATCTTGCTATTTCCTAATATCGATGATGATAATGGGGTAAATGTTTTGGTTTCCCTTCCTAGTAAAGAGATGAGCAAGTTTGAAACCCTCTTCCACAAATTCTTGGCTTGAAGGATTTATAATATTCTAGCAAGTGATCAATTAATTTTTCTATTTATTTAGGAGAATTATAATATAATACTATATGCGTGAGTGAGAAAGAGAGGAATATAGTTTGTTTTTATGCATATTTGATAGTTTGGGTTGTACTGCTAAGTATGTTTTAAGAAAATTAAACATGAGTCTACATGTTATATTATAGATATATAAATTAATGAATATATTAATATTATGGCTTTTATGTATGTATTTTTGTTTGCTAATGAAATTTTTTAAAGTATTTTATTGATTCATTACCAAATTAGGTTTTGTTTAGTAATTAACCTTAAAAGTATAACAATTAAAGTATTTATTGACTTTAATTTTTAGTAAAAATTTATTTATTTTTATATTTATATTTGATATTGGTTTTATTTTACAACAGTTGTAGTTTAAAAATTACAAAAATTACAGTACATTATTATTTTTTTAAATAAAAAAAAGCTTAATTTGATTAATTTGATAATTTGAGTTCCATATCTTTCTATGGTTTGATGACTCATGTTAAGAAGAGGTGAAGGAAGTAGCTGAGGGGAAGAAATACTTCAAAAAATAATAGAGTATAATAATGAGTAAAAATATAATAATTTAAGTATTTAATTTAAAGTGGTAATATAAGTTTTGATTTATTGATCTTAAATAATTCAATAAATTCCCTTTTTTTTTATAAGAAAAGAAAGCATACTTTTATTATTTATTATATAAAAATAGAGAAGAAACTAGAGAAGGCATAACTCGGTAAATGTCTTTAGGCTTTAGAAAAGTTAAATATATAAATAAGTGGGATTCTTAAATATGGCTTTGAAAAAAGCCCAAAAGAAAATCTCAATTTTAAATGATATTTTATTTATCTTTTTTTTATATTTTTGTCGAACTTTATTAGAATGGGAGCAGAGGTACACTGATTAAAAGAAGAAATTTTCAATTGTGTCACATTTTTTGCTAATTGATGAGCAGATTGAGAAATTTAATAGGATGCTGAAAAAGTCTTTGCATCATTTTATTAATGCCAACAAAAAAAGTTGGATACAGTTACTTGAAGTAGTGCAATTTCACTTTAATGTTAGGGAGAGCTCCTCAACAACACGAATTCACTTTGAAGCAGTAATGAGACATGAACTAACTCTACCCTACACAGTTATAAAGTATAGAGGAAAAGTTCTTTGGGTATAATTTGGAGAAAGATGCCATTAGGAGGAAGAAGTGGGCAGACAAGAATAGAAAATTGTTTAAGTTCGAGCTTGAAGACTTGGTGCAATCAAGCCAGATGCCGGAACAGATTCAATGAGAGTTAAGACAAGAGACTAGTGCATAAGTATAAAAGTCTATTTTTAGTCATTGCTAGAGTAAAGAAGGCTACATTCAGGGTCGGGATGCCAGCCTAGATGAAGATGCGCCTGATCTTCTATGTTAGCAAGTTGAAGTCATACTTTGCTGACATGGAAGATTCTACGCTCAATCGACTAGTAAGAGAGGAAATTAAGAAGCAGCCGTGGAAGAATTAAAGAAGTGGAGGAGATTCTAGCGAAAAGTTAAGTAACCAAGGAGAGTCGACAACATGAAAAGTTTTTCGTGAAGTAGAAAATCCATAGTGAAGAAGAGATTAGTTGAGAAAGAGCCGAAGAACTGGAGCAGTTTCAACAAAAAATTAAAGACTTCAAGAAAGCATCATCGTCGAGGACGCTGATAGATTAGGTGGGGGAGAATGTAAGAGTCTCAGGTATTTGCTTGTAAGGGCCAGTTAATAAGCTTATGGTTGCAAATTGAAAGGCACCATTGTGGCTTGGAATTGTAAGTGTATTTACTATTTCAGGGGTGTGACAACTAAGACATAGGTTATGTCTCCTTTTGCCACACCTGTAATGTCTTAAAACCCTCTTTAGGGGGGAATGACTCGGTGTCTCAGAAGGGCTTTGTCCATTAGCACTCTGAGAGCATTGCTGTGTACTCCTCCACCCTTGGATAAATTGAAATGTGCTATTTATATGAATTATTCAATCTTGGTTGTATTGTCCCAATATATAATGATGCTTGTTTGTTCTATGCTTATACGCTTATTGATGGTTTGTATACTTGTGCGAATTTTATCAATAAAACCTTAAGTTATGTTGTATTACGATACTTGTGTGTTTCCTGCTCTTGGCTTTCTTTTATAGACAATTAACCCACTTGAGTTTGCTGCGTATTAATATGTTTAGGTTGACTTGCTAGTTAGATTATGCTAGTAAATGTCGCACAGGCTTAATTTTCGATTAAGAAAAAGTCGTTTCGTGAGAGTTGATATTTGTAAAATTTTTAAATAAATTTATATTTGGTGAAATCAATTATTAGTGGTCATATATTAAAGTTTGTGCATAACACAAGTAATTTGATAATTAGAATTATCAAACTTTAATTGTCATCCATAACCAATCAGATAACTTTGAATATGATTCCTTTTGTCAATTGAACAAATTCAATGAACCATGAAAATATATGACTTGAATCAATTAACAATATTAAAATCAATAAAAATCATTAAAAATAATTAATCAAATACTTAAGGATTCATGTAAGAAGCTTAATTATTATTATCTTTTTCCTAAAAATTATGAAGCATCAATGTGGTGTCTTGATTATGTGATAACTAATAATAGAGCCCTAAATTTGCTACAATGGCCAAAACTTTTGTTCCTTAGGTATGATGTGAATAATAACTCTTATTGTATATACTTTAGATCATAAGTCACCAAAATTTTAAAATAAAAAATAAAATACACAAATAAAAAAGTGTAATTAAATTATAATTTTGTTTGGTATAAAGGTGTTGTTGGATAAAATTAATTACTTGAGATCAAATTTAAGTAAAATAAAAAGTAATTTTTACCAAAAATTAGTATTTATCAAATATTTATTTATTGTGCTTTTAAATTACATCAAAAGTACCACAATCTGAAATGAAGTAAATATAGCAATTAATGAAAAGCAAGAAGCAATAAAAGAGCATACTGAAAATCAAATGGAAATACATTTGGTATACAAAAATTAAATGAAAAATAGCTATATTCTTGCTTAAATTTATGGCACCAATAATAATTTTCTTGAGCCATGCATTCCAATTTCCAAAATCATTTTCATAGAGAATTCTTTTGGTGAGTCAAAATAAGAAAGAATAAAGCTAAAATAAAGCATTGCTGTTTTTCTCATTGTTATCATGATACATAATTAAATCAACAAATGGGCATTGAGACTCAACAATTGAAATGGTATAAAATTGTTTCATAATTAAGAAGTAATAATGATCAAATCCTACACCATCTGCCATATTTTGCAATAACTTGTACTTTCATTGCATAAAGTAACAATAAAAAATTCATCAAATACCCTAAAATTAATGGAAAAAATGTTTGATTTCTGAATTTGCACAGTGATCAATAAAACAGTAGGTTACTATTATTATTATTATTATTATTTTTTAAAGGATCTGCATCCATCAAATATCATACGCGAACAAGATGTACTAACCCAATCAAATAGAAAATAAGAAATAAAATATCTATATTTATATATGTGGTGAAGGAATTTAGTTGGAAGAACAAATGATATAAAGCTTATGCTTTGTATGAGATGGAGAAGAGTTCTGGGTTGCCTATCAAGCCTTCATTCCCCTTTAGGAAGGTTCTTCAGTGACCTTTTCTAATAAATTTTGAGAGATGGAGAAGAGTTCTGGGTTGGCTGTCACCTTTTATATATATATATATATATATATATATATATAACATTACCATTTTAGATATTATTTTAAATAAAATAATTAATAAATAAACGAAAAAACTATTTCCCTTTTTTAATTTTTCTTCCAACTTCAATATCCAAAGGCACTCTTCATATTCAAAGGTATTCTTCTCCTCTTTCCGGTGATTTTTTTCTGACGAATTATTCATCAAATTATGTTGTAATTTGCTTATCTTATGCTCCGAACTGAACATTTTAATTTCTTTGAAGTAATCACTGTTTGTTTACCAAAAAACAATGATAACGATTAGAAATTTATATGAAAGAATATTATGGCAAAGTCAGATGCTTATTACAGTGCTTGACAACTGTCCACAATTCACTTCTCAAACATTTAATCATGTTATCGATTACTGTAAATGAAAAGATGTTACATCAACAACTCGAAGAAATTAAGATGCGATCTCTAATTCTATTCTCAAAATTTTTTAGTTCAACTCCTAAGTCATGGGTTAAAAAAAATAAAAAATAAAAAATAAAAAATTACAACAAAAAAATTTTAGTAATTGTATTAAAAAATTAAAATTATATATATTTGAATGTGCCATAACACGACTCGTGATGAAAGAATTAGTTCAGCAAGTTCAGGACATCTGGGGTAGACAAAGAAAGAAAATGGAGACATGATACGTTCATATCACATGGTTTTCGGCCCCACAGAACAATTACAATATATATCATACCACTCTTACACATGTTACACGATTCCTGTTGTTATCGAAAAATTCTAACTAGCTTCCTTAATACATAGACTAGTAGATCACCTTACATATAGAATCTAAAATATATTTTTTTTATATAAAAAAATAATTTGGTACCAAATTCTTATAGAAAATTGACTGAAAACTCGTTTCATTCTCTCTTTCTAACTGTTGTATTAATTTTTTTCTTTAATTTTAGCTCATTTTATCAAAATTTATTGATATTTTTCTTAAGTGAAGTATTTAGAAGGAATAAAGGTTACATATATAGCTTCTAGAATGTCATTGTGTGAAAATGATTTTACTTTGGTAGTTGGTAGTGAGCTTTATGAAAAGTATGAATTATAAGAAAGCATGCTTTGGGCAATTAAGGAAAAATTATCTCGAGATGCCTTTCATAAGTTAGAAGTTTTACTATAAACGGTAAATTATTATCTTCATGATCAAAATTTATTTGAAATGGCTAGCTATAGACTCTTTATTCATAGTGATCTTTCAAACTTTTTATTCCAAGTCAATAACTAGACAGAATTTCTCAAGACAATTTGAAGTGGTTGATGGCAAATGTTTGTTCACATTAAGTGGTTTCTATGGTTGCAAGCAATAGAAATGAACCTCACATATATGGTTATCAAGTGATTAGTTCAACTTTGGTGATAAAAATATCTAACCAGAATACAATGAATATTGTTTTTGACCTTACGTTTTAACGTTACGTCTTACCTAAAATTTAAGTTTTTAGGTCAAACACAATTATTATGACATTAAAATTAAAATTTGTTATTAATTTGAACTCAATTTTTTTTTATTTCTTTTCTTGTGATCAAATAATTTACAATATTTCTCTTAATCTTATTGAATACACGCGTTATTTAATTTGTTATAAATAACTTTAAATTTAATATTGAATTGTTATCTGATAACTTAAATTTTAGAACTAAGTGATTACTTACTAAACTTATATTATCATCCTTAAATATTCATCCATTGAAGATCATATATATTCATATGAAATTTTAGAAAAAAGACACCAACAATATGAACATGTAAGTGTATAGAAAATAATAAGCAAGTATCACTTTTGATCTTTCCTTCAAGGAAAAGACTACAAGATATATCTTATAAACAATTCCAAGTTAAAAAGCATAATGTTATTTTAGCTACTAGTAATATAAACATAAAGAGATAATGTTTTATGTTATATAATTACAAAAAAGGCACGTTTTCTTTCTTGTAGTTTGAGGGGTATATATATATATATACTAAATCATCAAACTGAATGAATTGGTTTAGACATGGAGTACAAGAATACAGATGTTGTGGACCGATTGAGCATAAATTGTTTTAATCAGAATATATATAAGATAGATATAGGTCCACTTTATTTTTATAATTTGACCCAATTTTTGATCCATCTAGGAATCACAGGGTAGAAATATTTTTTAAAAATGAAATAAAATAAAATAATTCATACACCAATAGAAAAAAGAGGCATATTCTATTGGCGGTACTAAAGGATAAAGCAGTACCACTTAAGAAAAAAAAAAACTATATATAACAGCTGTTGTATGCCCTTGAAATTCAGCAATCAACGAACAATATTTCTCCTGAATATTGTTAAAAAACTTTTGGTGTTCTTGTTGTTGCTGTTGTTGGTAGCTTTAACAATGGCTAGGGAAAGAGAAAGAGAGAGAGAAATTAGAGACCCTCTTGTTGTAGGCCGAGTAGTCGGTGATGTTCTTGAAAAATTTACAAGAACTATTCCTATCAGGGTTACCTATGCAAACAAGGAAATCAACAATGGCTGTGAGCTCAAACCTTCTCAGGTTGTCAACCAGCCTGGGGTTGATATTGGTGGTGAAGATCTCAGGACTTTCTACACTCTGGTAAGCATTTTTTTCTATACTCTTTTCCTTTTTCTTCTTCCTCTACTGTTTGTTGTTTCTGCTGTTTTCTAGGGTTTTCATGTTTTCTGTTTCTGTTGTCATTGTTGCAGGTCATGGTGGATCCTGATGCACCAAGCCCAAGTGAGCCAAACCTGAGAGAGTATTTGCATTGGTAATTACTTCACTAAGAAATGTTATGTATATGAGCCATTATATGATGGTATCTATTTTGGTTCTCTTTTGCTTTTGTTTTAAATTTTTATTATTAGCTCACTCTGCCATCGATCTTTAATGATAATTTTGATGAAACTGAGAAAAATGAGATGTGGTTTTTGAAGGCAAGAAAAAGAAAAAAGTACTTTTCAATTTTTTTTCTTTTTTCTTTTTACCATGAATAAGCACTTAAGCAGAACCTGGAGATAAGCTAGCTAGAGAAGCCGAAAGCTGGAAGATTATCCCGATTTGCTTCATCTTGAAAGAGATATCAATCGGTTTACTACTGTCTGTTTGTGATTTTACTTTTTTTCAATTTATTTTTTATTTTTTAAACTTTTGTTTTTGGTGTGTTCTTTTTCACTTGACTGTTTGATTACATGTAGCTTTCAAACTAGGCAAAAAGAGCGAAGAAGAAAGGGCAACAAATATCAAAGTATTATATCTTTGAGAGCACTAGGTTTCTTTGATAAGTTATTAGGGGTCCTACAGGTACCATAATTTAGGACAACAAACATACGCACTAAACAACTTTATAAACTAATCAATATTATCTTTATAAAACCTCGGTTGAACCGAGTAAATTTATAAATTATTCAAAAAAAAATAATAATAAGCAAGTTTACCTTCCCAAAAAAAAAAAATAGTCTATTAATTTAGAGAATAATATTCTAAGATTACTTGTATTTTATTTCGACGAAATAAATTTTTTTCTGGTGAATTTCGACAAAACGAGGAATTTTACCTGAAAATATATAAGAGAAATGTAAAATGTATATTCATCTTTCTATTTGTTATGAAAGTGATTGCTTCTGGCTTTTTCTTTCATAGTGGTGGTTCCCATTGACATGTTGGATCTCTGAGTTGGTTTTTCACTTTCCTTTTTTTATTTTATTATCTTTTCTTTCTTATATCCTACAACAAGTATATTCTTCTTCCACCTTTTTATTGTTTTATATCCTCTAGATCTATACACTGAGAAATGTTACGTATATGATTCTATAGATTTTGATTCTCTTTTGTTTTTGTTTTTGTTTTAAATTTTTATTATTAGCACACTCTGCCATTGTTCTTGAATGATAATTTTGATAAAACTGAGAAAAATGAGATGTGGGTTTTGAAGATAAGAAAAAGCAAAAAGCACTTTTTATTTTTTTTTTGTTCTTGTTTTTACCATGAATAAGCACTTAAGCAGAACCTGGAGATCAGCTAGCTAGAGAAGCCGAAAGCTAGAATATTACCTCGATTTGCTTCATCTTGAAAGAGACATCAATCGGTTTACTACTGTTTGTTTGTGATTTTACTTTTTGTTTTTTCAATTTTTATTTTTTATTTTTTTAACTTTTGTTTTAGAGGTGTTCTTTTTTATTTTACTGTTTGATTACATTTAGCTTTCAAACTTGGCAGAAAGAGCGAAGAAGATATAGGACAACAAATATCAAAGTATTATATCTTTTGTGTGTACTAGGTTTCTTTGGTAAGTTATTAGGGGTCCTACGTGTACCATAATTTTGGACAACAAACATACGCACAGGATAACCTTATAAACTAATCAATATTATCTTTATAAAACCTCGGCTAAACCGAGTAAAATTATAAATTATTCAAAACAAAATAAATAAATAAATAAAAAAGAACTAAGCAAGCTTACCTCCCAAAAAAATAAAATAAAACTAGTCGATTAATTGAGAGAATAATATTCTAAGATTGTATTTTTTTCTCAGTACTGTGGTATCAAACACCTTTAGTTCAAAAGTTTATTTTCTTCCTATTAAACCAAAATCTCCCTTCTAGGATTTGTGGGTAGTGAACCAGACATTATTACATCATTCTGTAATATTATATATATATATATATATATATTTTGGATTAATTGATAATTTTCTGCTTCTTCAGGTTGGTGACTGATATTCCAGCCACCACTGGAGCCAGCTATGGTGAGTGAAATTTTTGCCAGGCTTTATGTGTAAATCTAACATCATTCACAGTAGTAGCTTATTGTATCTAGCTGTATATGCTCTTTCTTCTAGGGAGTCTTCTGCTGTGAAGTCCAAAAGTGCTTGTCATTTCCATATTTCAGAAAATAAAAAGAAAAAGAAAACCATCAAATATCATAAAACCTGTAACCTTCTAATTTTAAATGTTCTATTATCCTGCATAGCATGTTTTCAAATCTTCATGTTATAATACAATTTTGCATTCCAAAGCAAAAAAGAAAACATTTTCAGAAAACTGTATCCAATTAGTCATTAATAGTTTTCTTTGTTTTATTTCTTCTTTTCTCTCTTTTTTACTTCCATTCTTTCCCTTATTTCTGTCTTGCTCTGTAAAAAAGGGAAAGAACGACAACAACAGTCAAATCTTAGGGTTTCTGAAGTTTCATATATTATTTCTATGTGATAATAACATTTAGATCACTTTTTTTTTTTTTTTTAATATTTTCACCAATCAAGGCATAGATTTTCTATTTATAACACATAGCTCTCTCTGATAAAATGATAAAATTACTCTTATAACTGTTTTAGTATTGGTAACCAAAGGAGTTGGGGACATATTTTTAAAAAGAGACAATTTATGTCCTTGTTTGTGAAGTTGTAACACTCCTAGACCTTGATGTTATTATCCCTCATCTATGTTCAATATTCACCATGCATGCAGGAAAGGAGATTGTGTGCTATGAGAGTCCAAGGCCGACGGTCGGGATTCACAGGTTCATCTTCGTGCTGTACCAGCAACTTGGCCGGCAGACTGTTTACGCGCCGGGGTGGCGCCAGAATTTCATCACCAAAGACTTTGCTGAGCTTTACGATCTGGGTTCTCCAGTGGCCGCTGTTTACTTCAACTGCCAGAGGGAGACCGGTTCCGGCGGTCGGATCAGAAGATAATCATAATAATCAATGAATCGATTTAATGATATAAATATAACTTATACTATATCTACCTAGTTTTAATTTGATCGTTTAATGATATAAATATTTTAAAAATAATCATCAGAAGAATCGATCAATGGCAAGTAATTTGAGAAAAAAAAAAAAAAAAGATCATTGCCTTCCTCTCAGAATTTTCTCACTTTATAATTTATGAAGTTATAAACTTCAACAAATGTGAGGAAGGAAAAAAGTTATTGTCTTATAATAAAATGTAGATGTATTGATAATTAGGTATTTTATTCTCTTGTGTGATTGAGTTTTATCTATTAATTATTTAACTTTTTTAAATTTTCTGCCAGTCTTCCATTCCATGTACTACATCATATTAATAGCACAAACATTATAATTTTGGAACTGGATTTATTTCCATAACATATATATACGAGAGAGTCTTATATTTGATTAATAATTTTTTTTTTCTCATTCTGTTAAATTTACTTTAAAATAATATGTGACTATTAAAATTTATTAATTAATTTGATAATATTATATTATATGATAAAAAAATACATAAAAAAATCATTGAATCACTAATTTTTTAAACAATGTTCTTATTTTTTTTTATATGTATATAATTATCATTATTTTTATTTCATTTATTTAAAAAATGATGTTATGATACATGAAATGTATGGTATACATTTTTAACTTTTTACTATAAATTTTAAATATTCCGTTATAATTCTTAACTTTTTTGTTATAATTCTTATTTTATTTTTTGTATTTTTTAAATATAAAAATATTAAGAATTACACCAGAAGTATTAAATTTTAGAATATAAAAATTAAAAAATTATGCCGTAAGACCCTACGCACCTTAACCCCTCCCTAATTTAAAACATGTAATTCTCAAACATAAGGCAAATTAATTGATGATGTGATATTTCGATCAGAAGCACTGATAATATCAGTAAAGAAAAGCATCACATTTTGGTCACGAGTCACGATAAAATATTAAGTAGGTGAAGTTCATGGATTTGCAATCGGATATAAAAAATAAAATAAAAAAAAACTCTTTTAAAACATGGAGGTCTCAAGATAATAAAGAGATTAGTGAAGTTTGAGTCTTCAGATAAATTAATTTTTTTTTTAAACTGAATTTACTCAAATTTTAATAATTTATTGACACAAATAATTAAAAATAAAAATGTTACTATGAAATAGCTTAGTAATTAATTTGCAAAAATACCAACTAGCTAATTAGATTAACATATTTGCCTCTTGTATCAAATTAATTGTCACATACCGGTAAATTAGTATCGTAATAGCATAAAGGTAGGGATATCCTGTCCTTATAAGTCCTAAATAAAAACTTGTATATATAAACTGTAATATAGAGAAATATTAATCGTATGCATGAACTCATACACATATACTAATGGTTTCATGCCCATCAATATAATTCCAGACATAAACTATTATACTCATAAATAAAAAAGTGTATGCACTTATATTAATATGCATAGAAATATACAGAAAACACACTCACAATGTGTATACATAATTGGGCGTTGTGCCCAATGTACAAAACAGACTACAAATATTAACTTCTAGGTGACTGCACGGAGAATCTAGAATCCCAATGCTCTTTGTGAATATCTCTTAAAATCTTTATTTAGAAGAAAATCCTGCAATCACTGGAAACTGTGGTGATGTGAGTTTTGGGAAAAACTTAGTGAGTGGATACTGAAATGAGAGTTTTAAGCAAATTCAATTTCGACATAAAATATATTCAAAGATAAAATCAATCTCAAACAGAAATCATACTAACAGAACCTTTACTACATATTATAATAATTTCTAGAATTATCATTTCAAATAGTTAAATAAAAACATAATAATATGTAGAGATGTGTATAGATTTCAGGTCAGATATCAGACTGCCCTTCTCCCTCTACTTCTCATATATACCGATACATTTTCAGAACACAAATTAGAATATGCTTTCAAAGCACATAAACATCTCCCCTTATGTCTCATGGCTAGGGTTAAGTAAAAATTGAAATAACGACTAACATATTATTAGAAATATAAAAATCAGAAATAATATACAATTCAAAACATAACGGCCGCCTCCTATCCTTAAAATTAATATCTCAACAACTCCTTCATAACAATATATTTCTAGCTCAAAGTAAATCTCATTTTCCACGTAAAATAGAATGTAAATTAATTCATAAATAAACTATTCCTTATTTCGTAAAATATTAAATTTTATAAAACAATTTTAAAGAAATGAAAAGTATAAAAAAAAATTCACTCACAGGTGTCGCCAAAAACGGAACAGAAACTCGATTACTTAGGGCTGGATGGCTGCTCCCTCTGCGTATTTATAATACATTTAGACTAATTATTAATATAATAATTGAAGTATACATGCTTAAAAATTAACTACTATATTGATATACAACAAGTTTTTCCTTCTTTTTGGATTCTATTTCCTTCTACTATCTGAATATAATGATCAGTAATCGATATATCGATTATAGTTAATTTACTATTACTAATAAATTCCGCACAATAATACATTATTTTGAAATCTAAATCAAGTGAGAACGCTATTATTACTGTTCATATATTTTGATAAAATTTAACTTCATCTAATACAATAGCTAATCGGTTTAATTCTAACGTAAACAAGTATAATCGACAAAATTGTCTGTGATAAACAGTAATTCAGTGATGAACAGTATTTTTCGTCGTGAACAGTGATTTTCATCATGAATAGTAATTTTGTCATGAACAATATTTTTCATAAAATACAAAAATAAGATAACAACGATGTAAGGAATCATATCAAGAGGTCAATTTAATCTTAAGACGTTCGATTTGCTAGTAATTTTGAAAATCTCCAAATTGTGAATAGTAGTACTATTCTCCTCCTAGCTTAATCGTCAACTAAATCGCTCAAACGAAGTTCTTTGAATGTAACTCGTGTTACATACGTGTGATTTGCAGCAATAAACATAATTTTAATCAGTTGAAAATGAAATAATTTGAAGAAATTTGAAAAAAAAATTAAAAAAACAAGCAAAAGAAAGATACTGGAAATGAAATCGAGCGCCCCTTGTTTGCTTCTTGATCAACTTAAATGAAAATGAAAATTTATGAAATAATTATTTTGCCCTTGAAAAAAATAACAAGAAATTAATTAGTAAGGATAAATATGTCATTTGAAATTTTTATATACATATACTATGTTCTAGGCTTTGATTCTTTTTCATCTAACCTCGGATTTGACTCAAATTTGATTCATATCGATCCTTATCGAGTTCTTTTTACGTAAAAATAAACCGTTTATCAATCATAATTTTCAATCAGCACCGGTTTTCATTTGAAAACCAGGTGCGCAGATAAAGTTTTAAAGAACTATTTTCTAAACTTAACAAATTGTTATCAAATCACTTCCAATAGTTAAGTAAACATTAATATAGAGCTAGTAGCTCATTTTTTAATACATCGACATAAATTTATAAAATAACAAAATTACCCCTAATGTATAAAATAACTAAAATGTCTTTAATTTCAATTTTGGAGAATTACATTAATCCTTCCCAAACTTGTATAATTAAATTCATTTGTGTATGTCTAGAAATTTAGTGATGTTTCTAAATATTTTATGATATAGCTTCTCAAAATTTATTAACTGATTTACGTGATAAATCGCACAAAATCTTCAAATTATGACATTTTAAATTATTTTCATTTCTAGCATTTCATTTTTTCCTTATAAATGAATGCTTTGTAGAACATTATTTATAATAATGGAAACACATTACTTTTCTACTATTTGTATTTTAATTCAGTTTCATCTCAATTCTCAAATTGCCAAAATAGAGCATCAAATTTCCATATAAACCAAACAATAACAAAAATAAATAATTCCCAAGATTACAAATACATGCTCAATTTCATACTAATCCTCCAAGGTTAATTTTCAAAATGTCAAAATTATATCAATGGCCTTTTCTTTTCATTGTTATTTAATTTTTTTCTCCCAACTCATAATCTCTCTTTATCCACCCTGAACTAACTCAAAACGACAAGCAAACCCAAGAATTAATAGACAAAATCTGTCGTCAAATGTAAGAACAGCGATTTTGCAACAAAACATTTCATGAAAATCTACCAGCTCCTTCAACAGACATTGCTGGTTTAACAAAAATAACAATAGACCAATATTTGAAGTATGCAACCAACACTCACACTTTTTTCACCCAACTCTTGCAAAACACAACTGATCCAGCACAGAAAAATGCTCCTATTACTTGCGAGAACGCGTACAACATTGCTACACAATCTTTTCAAGATGCGTTGAAGAAATTCGATCAGAAAGATTATCAGGGCGTGATGGATTCTGAGCGAGGCACGCCGTGTTGTTGCAAAATCGCAAGTGAACGAGTCGAACAAGTAATAAAGTGATGATATGAGTATCGTCCCACGAGGATTGTTGTAAAATTAATCCCCAAAACTTGGCATAACCCAGATGTTATTTGGTTAACGAAATTTGATGGATAGAAAATTAAAACTAAAATTAAATGCAAATAAAATAAATGTGATTAAATTAATAAGCTAAAAACTCTAAGGTTATGATTTCACCATAACT
>JAXCLQ010000006.1:9958847-9971556 GCA_035584115.1 Cedrela odorata | reverse complement strand
ACTAACTAATTCTGCATGATAACACATTATTTTAAAATCTAAATTCAGCGCAACGATATAGTCACTATTCATATTTTTCGACAAAATTTAATTTCATTTAATTTAACAACTAATTAGTCTAATTTTAGCCTAAAACAAGTATAATCTACAAAAATTGTCTGTGATGAACAATATTTTCCAGCATAAATAGCAATTTTTGGCATGAATAGTGCCCCGTTATGAACAGTGAATTATCGAAAAATACATAAATACGACAATAACGAAGTTAGGAACCATACCGAGGTATTAATTTAGCCATAGAACGTCTGGATTGCAAATAATTTAAAAAATCTCAAATTTGTGAATAGTAATACTATTTTTTTTTCGACTCAATCGTTAACCGAATCGCTCAAACGAAGCTTCTAGAGTGTAGTCCGTGTCTTGTGCGTGTGATTTGTAGCAAGAATCGGAAGTTTAATTGTTTGAAAATGGAATAATTTGAAAGAAATAAAAAAAATTTAAAAAAAATAAAACAAAACGTAAGTACTGGAAAGAGAGGAGAAGATGGCCTTGGTTTGGTTCTTAGCCAGCCTTTTATTGAAATTAAATTTTAATAAAATAACCATTTTGCCCTTGAAAAAAAATAAGAAGAAATTCAATAATAAGGGTAAATATGTTATTTAGAAATTTTCTATATTCTAGACTTCAATTCTCTCTCATTTGACCTTGGATTTGACTCAAATTTAATTCATATCGATCCTTATCAAGTCTTCTTTCTGTAGAAATAAGCCGTTTATCAATTGAAATTTTTTATCAACACCAATTTTCGTTTTAAGGTCGGGTGCACGAATAGAGTTTTAAGAAATTTTTCTAAACTTAGTAAATTATTATTAAATCACTCCCAATAGCTAACTAAACATTAATATAAAGTTATTTACTCGATTTTCATTACCCCGACGTAATTTATAAAATGACCAAATTACCCCTGGTGTGTAAAATGACTAAAATGTCCCTAATTTAAATTTTGGGGTATTACATCTTCTTTACCTTTACGTCGTCACTTTTCCTTTGTAAATAATTTCAGCAACATAATAGCAGCAATTACTTAACTTCGAGCTTCACACTTCAAGTTCTCCAACTCTCAACAGTAAGGTTTTTTTTTTCTCTCATTTCATTTCTTTGCAATTGATTTTGTGGTACGTTTGATCGATTAAGGAACTTAATAGACATCTTAGATTTAGAGACCTTTAGGTTAATTCTCGAGTTGCTAAGGATCCTAGAACGGCCTTTAACTCCTTATCCTTATGTAAAAACATAAAATGACTTCTGGGGAAAACAACTTCGTTGGGGAACAAGTCATTGTCCTAATCATCTCTCCAACTCTAGCGAGGTGAGACTTAGCATACTTCGAGGTTGACAAATTTACCTCGACCATAACCGAAATGGACTTAGAAGCATACACTAGGCTATTCAGAAGCCTTGAGTGGGTTTATCTTAGGATCCCTAAAGCGAACGAGCTTCTAAGTTTTCCTCCAAAGGGCGAGATAGCCTTCAATAAAGAATTTTTCCATATAGGTGTTAGATTTGCCTATTCAGCCATACTTTATCCAAATCCTTGATTCCTTTGGACTCCCTCCCTACTAATTAAACCTTAACAGTTAGAGAGTTATATCTAGTCTGTATGTCTTATGGCATCAGATTCAGACCTTAACCCCTTCTTTGAGGAGATTGAACACATATTCATTTTGAAAAGAAATCCAACAAATAGTTCTGGGTAGTTCTACCTCTAAAACCGATTGGCAAGAAGAACCCTATTACCGGCAACCCTTCTTCTAACAAAACTTGGAAGAAAAAATGATTTTTCATGGGAGACGGTTGGAATTCAACCCTACATTTTCATATACCAAGGCCATTTGATGAAGCAGTCTTCTGGAGTGGCAAGCCAACATTAGATCCCCTTAGCCATGCAAGGGTAAAACTGGCCAAGTCATTAGCTTCCAACCAGAACATTCTACTTTTGGAAGATGAACTACTTACTTCAGGCCTCATAGATTTTTGTGTATCCAAACACCAATTAGTTTCGAAAAAGGCCACTCTTCGAGGTAATCACAGAGAAACTCATCCTTAGTGTTAGGGTTGCAGTATTTAACAACAGTTTTATTTGCTTTTGTAGCTGAAATCGCTTCTAGAGACCAAGCCCTAGATCACTTTCAAGTCTTGTAGGGACTTGCCAAAGAATAGAGGGGGGAAAGACCTTTCATCTTTTAAAGGCCGCCTAAAAAGGTCCAGCTAGGCCTCAGGAGCCTTGAAGGCAACTAGCTCCTCCAGTGTGGCTCGTTCAAAGGTTTCTTCAAAAGGTATAGTAATTCGAGACCTGAAACCTCGCCCCCAGCACCCCCACTGATAAACGTAAGCATAAGGTTGTGGCTGAGGTTTCTTGGGAGAGGGCCAAGAAGAAGAAATAGATGTTTGGGCAGTTTGACTAGGAATCGGTTGGATTGCTGGAGCTTCTTCCTGAAGACATCTCAAAGGAGAAGAGGGGGCTCTTTGCGCATTTTCTCCCTTACATCAACTTACAGGTTCAAAACATCAGCGATAAATTTTTTGAGGATATTGTTAGGCTCTTAAAAGAGTCATTGTTGAACTTTAGTTGAAATGGCTAGGTTGGGTGAGTTTACTTTCCCTCATTCTTGTATAATAAACAAAGCTCATTGTAACTAGTCTTCTAATGGTTCAACATTCGTGATTTTTCAGCTCTTCTATTCAACCATGCTACAACATGGTGCCCTTACAGACGATTTTTCCAAAGCTTCAGAGGCTGAGAAGAGAGTTAAGAAGGCGGAGACAGACTTGACTTTCGTAAGAAGCAAATACGAATCTGACTTTGGCATAATGCACAAAGAGTGGGAGGAGCTCCAAATAAGGGTGGCTATAGCTGAGTCATCTCAGTCCGAGGCGAATAAGATGGCAAAGACCTTGAGGTCAAAGTTGAACAACCTAAAGGAGGAGGGAGAGGCGCGTCTCTAGAGCTTGAATAAAGCATGTGAAGAGATACGAGCGAGCTTGGACACCGAGAAGAAAAGATATGCGCCTCTAACTAAGAAATTCGAGGATGACGAGGTAAAGATAGGAGCTCGGCTTCACGAGCGGGTCAATGATAGCATTGACCTGACTTGTGAGACACTCTAAGGTTAATATCCTAACTTGGACTTGGGTTGGCTATATGAAGCCTTGGGGCATCCAGCTCTAACAAGAGAAGGAGAAGAATTTGACATGGGGTGTTCCCTGAGGGCGAGGGGCACTTTAATCTAAAGACCAAGTTTGTGCCCTCAATGGAGTCTATTACCGGCCCTTCTGCTGAACCCCTGCTGCTAATGCCCCCGTGGAAGTCTCTTTTGCGGAGGAGATAGAGGCTTCTCTTATTGACCTGACAACTTCTCTAGCCGACTTAGTGACTTCTCCAACTAACCTGGCGACTTCTCCAGCAGATGCAACTTCTTTTGTTAACCCTCTAGTCGATCCCATTAGAGAAATTTATTTTAGTTTAGTTTTTTTTTATGTAATATTCGACTGATCAATGGAATTTACATTTGTAATTCTAAATGTTCTCTTATTTAGGCTCTGTCTTTTTTCATTTTCAATACTTGATATCTCGTGTGTCCTTCAATCATATTTTGAACTTGTATTTCTTGCCTAGTTTTGACTTAATAACTTAGATCTGGCTAATTGACATCTCAAGTTAACTGCCCTTGATGTGTTAATTTTACCCTTTCGATGCTGATTACCCTTTTGCTAATGATTTTCCCATAGACTTTTGATCTGTTTTGGGACTGCAAAAAGTATGTGTACTCGCTGAACCATGGGCTCTCGTGTTCTGGTGCGTTTTAATTACTTGGTCTTCTTGTAATTACTCATGCCATATGCTTATTTGAGTATCATGTCGCCTTTGATGGCTCGAGATCCTCCTTTGTTTTTTGGCTAGCTGAAACTGTACTCGAGACTCACTCGAACCAAGGGTGAGTAATAAGCTATCGTTCGGACGCCGTGTGGCCCATGTTCGCTCTTTGGGATGAAATTACCCTAAGATTTTACAACGTGGTCATCCGAGAACCCATTTTGCTCTTTTGCTCTTTTGCTCTTTGAGGTCACGCTCAAGGCTTGTATGAGTTGTGGATACTATTACCTCGGAAAAAAGTAAAAAGTTGAACGCTTGGGAACCGTGTCACTTGTGTTTGGGCTTCAGGAGAAGATTACCACGAGACGTTTGATGAGACCATCTAAGAACTTCTTTTACTCATGCTCTCCGAGACCGTGCTCTGAACTTGTTTGAACTAAGGATACTATTACCTTGGAAAAAGTTGAAAGTTGAATGCTTGGGAACCATGTCACCCGTATCTAGGCTTCGGGAGGAGATTATCCTGAGACGTTTGACGAGACCATCCGAGAATCTCTTTTACTCATGTTCTCCAAGACCATGCTCTAGGCTTGTTTGAGCTGAGGACACTATTACCTTAGGAAAGCTGAAAGCTGAACGCCTGAAAACCGTGTCGCCCATGTCTAGGCTTCGGGAGGAGATTACCCCGAGGCATTTGATGAGACCATTCGAGAACATTTTTTGCTCATGTTCTCTGAGACCGTGTTGAGGGCTTGTTTTAGTTGTGGATATGATTACCTCAGGAACAATTGAAAACTGTGTCGCCCATGTCTAGGCTTCGAGAAAAGATTACCCTTAGATGTTTGACAAGACCATCCGAGAACCTCTTTTGCTCATGCTCTCCAAGAACGTGCTTAGGGCTTGTTTGAGCTTAGGATATTATTACCTTGGGAAAAGCTAAAAGCTGAACGCTTGAGAATCGTGTCTCCCATGTCTAGGTTTCAGGAGGAAATTACCCTAAGACGTTTGAAAGTAGTCATTCAAGAATCTCTTTTGCTTATGCTCTCCGAGACCGTGCTCTAGGCTTGATTAAGCTGAGGATAGTATTATCTCGGAAAAAATAGAAAACTGAACGCTTGGGAACTGTCACCCGAGTCCGGGTGGCGATGATTACCCTAAGACGTTTAATGATCATAAGCTTTTGCTTTATCTGTTGGTTGACTTCAGAAGTAAAAAATAAAAAATAATTTTATTAACTTCTAAAGGAATTTATTACAAAAATTTTCGATGCTTCTAAGGGTATTACAACTTCAAGCGTTCAACATTTTAGGGCTTTCAGACTCAGTTCCTGTTGGGGGATTCCAGCTTATAAACTTCGAGTCTGAGGACTTGATTGACTTTGTAAGGCCCTTCCCAGTTTGCACCAAGAACACCTTCTCCCGAAACCTTAGTGTTCAGGGTTACTTGTCTCAAGACTCAATCTCTTAGCTGAAAGGAACGGTGTCGAACCTTCTAGTTATAATAGTATTTTTTCTTTGGTTGGTGAGTTGTGACCTTTATTACAGACATTTCCCTCTTTTCTTTCAACAGATCTAATTCCAAATGTATGCCTTTATTGTTGAACTTCTCGTCATAATTGTTAATCCGGAAGGTTGGTATGCTCACTTCTATTTGAATCATTGCCTCACACTTGAAAGCCAAGCTATAAGAAGTTTCTCTTGTGGCGACCTTGAGTGTGACTCGGTATGCCCAAAAGATCTCAGGAAGTTTGTCAATCCACGCACTTTTATGCTCATTGAGCTTTTTTTTAGGGCCTTTTTAATGACCTTATTGGCTGCTTCCACTTGTCCATTGGCTTTAGGGTGAGTTAGAGTTGGGAATCTAAGGTCAATCACAAAATCTGAGTAGAACTCTTTAAGTATGCATTATCAAACTGCTTTTCATTATCCGTGATCAGCACTTGAGGTATTCCAAATCTGTAGATGATGTTGTGCTTGATGAATGTCGTGACCATTTTTTCTGTGATAGCTGCCAAGGGTTCAGCTTCCACTTACTTTGTGAAGTAGTCGATAACCACCATAGCATAATTAGTGTTTACACGTGCTTGTGGTAAAGGTCCAATGAGATCGAGCCCCCATTGGAAAAATGGTCAAGGACTCGCTACGAAAGTCAGCTTCTCTGAAGGTTGTCTAGAAATGTAGTTGTGCACTTGACACTTATGACATATTTTAGCTAGCTGTGTTGCATCTCGAGAAAGTGTTAGCCAGTAATACCCTTGCCTCAATATTTTGTGTGTCATAGCTCGTGCTCTCCCATGTCTGCCACATATCCCTCGATAGATTTCATCTAGGCCCGATTAGCTTCATTAGGTCTCAGGCATTTTAAGTAGGGAATATTGTATCCTTACTTATATAGCTCTCCATCAATGATGGTATATCTTGCTGACCTGTTTTTAAGCTTTCTCGCCTGTTCTTTATCTTTCGAATGCTTGCTGTCTTGAATATAAGATCTTATCTCATCTACCCAACAATGATGCGATTCTAATTGAGATACATAACGCGTGTGGTCTTCACCTTCTGTGCTTCTATGTTCTAGTACTTTTATCTGTACCGAGGTGGAAATGCTTCCTTTAAAAATAGAGGCCAGTTTTACTAGCATGTCTCCCTTTGAATTTTCGACTCTATAAATCTGTTTGATTCTTATAGTCTTTAACGCGCTTAGAACTTGCTTGACTTTTTCCAAGTATGCTTGCATATTACCTTCGCGCTTTTGGAACTGGCCATTTAGTTGGTTGGTCACTAATTAGGAATCACAGTAGACGTCAAAACCTGTGATTCCTAGAGCCAAAGCTAACCTAGCCCCTGCAATCAATGCTTTGTACTCCATCTCATTATTGATAACCTTAAAATCAAACTTTAAGGAATATATTACCTTAACTTCTTCCGGACTTACAAGGACCACATTAACTCTTTCTCCTTAAGCGTTTGAAGCTCCATCAATGAAGAGGTTTTAGACTGTCGCTTCTTCATTTGTGGTGGTTGGGTCTTCTCGATTAGAAGGCTGTTCTGCGGTCTGGTAGAGAAGGAGGTGTTCCAACACCGATCTTTTGGCAATGAAATTTATTAAAGCCTGACCCTTAATTGCTTTCCTAGGCTTATAAATGATGTCATACTCACTAAGTTGAACAAACCACTTGATCAATCGACCTGAGAGGTCTAGCCGATGTAGGATTTGTCTTAGTTACTGGTTCGTTAGCACCATAACCTAATAAGCTTGAAAGTAAGGTCTAAGTTTCCTTGTCTTAACCACCAATGTCAATGCTAGCTTCTATAGCGGCGAGTATCTCATCTTAGTGTTTAGTAACGCCTTGCTGATGTAATAGATGGGACGATGAACTTTCTCAGAATCTTTCTTCGCTAAGACTGAGCTTACCGAATAATTGCTTATCGCGAGGTATAGGTAAAGCGTTTCTTCGATTTCAGGTCTTGTTAGGTGAGGTGGGGATGCAAGATATTGCTTTAGCTCTTAAAAGCTGGGCTCACATTCCTCTTTCCATTCAATCTTCTTCTCTTTTTTCATGACCTGAAAGAAAGGGAAGCATCTATCGGTAGCTTTAGACAGGAACCTACTAAGTGCTACTAGTAGCTCTGTTAAACTTTGGAGTTCTCTGAAGTTGGACGGGGACTTCAAATCCAATATGGCCTTGATCTTCTGTGAATTAGCTTCTATTCCATGTTCACTAACCATATATATCTAAGGAACTTCCCAGCCTGAACCCCAAATGCACATTTATTAGGATTCAACTTCATTTTGTACTTGCTTAAGTAGGAAAAGGTCTCTTCCAAATACTTGGGGTGGTCTCGAGCCTTCCATGGTTTAATAATCATGTCATCCACATAGACCTTCGTAGTTTCACCTATTAGTGGTTTGAAGACTTGATTGACTAACCTTTGAAAGGTAGCCCCAGTATTTTTTAATACGAAAGGCATTACTATATTACTAAACACTGATTGGTAATAAATACTGTTTTCTCCTGGTTTGATTCATACATTTTGATCTGATTGTATCTCAAGAACACATCCATAAAGTTTAATAATTCATGACCAGCTGTCGAGTCCACCAACTGATTAATTCGAGGAAGTAGAAAACTATCTTTGGAACAAACTTTATTCAAGTCTATGAAGTCTACACACATTCTACATTTACCGTTGGCCTTTTTAACTATTTCTCATCCACATACCCACTTCCCTGATGAATTTTGCTCTCATCAGCTTGTTGACTTCAACGTGTACTACTTCTCTCCTTTCTTCATTGAATGGTCTTCTTTTCTGTTTTACTAGTTTGTGTTGAGAATCGATAGCAAGTTTGTGAAAGATTACTCGCGGGTCAATATTAGGCATGTCTTTATGAGACCACGCGAATATGCCCATGTGTTTCTTCAGGATTCTCTTGAGTTTGGACTTCAGTTCTTTTAGGAGTTAGGCACCAATTTTAACGGATCTTTGAGCTGATTCTTGATCCAGAATAATGGATTCGAGTTCTCCCGTTGGCTCTAGGGTCAACGATTTGTCATCCTGCTCCATCCTCTTCATAATCAGCTTATCTCACGAGTTATCTTTATTGACTTCTAGGATTTCTCTCCACGGGCGCTTTGATAGGCAGTATGAACCTTTGGAAGACACCACAAAACACGATCGAGCTTCTTTTTAGTTTCCCTTGACAATTCTGATCCTTTCTTCTGCTTAGAATTTCAACTTCAGATAATGAATGCTTTCTATCGCCTTCATGGTTTTGAGAAAAGGTCTCCCGAGAGTCATAATGTAGGGCATTAGGTTGACCACTTGGAACTCCATCATTGTAGTCTTCTGATAAGGCCGTTCTCTTATAGTGATAGGTAGCTGCACTATTCCCAGAGGGTAAATGCACGATTCCCCGAATCCATGAAGGGTGGTCTCAGTAGGTTGGAGTCTCAGATCTTCTATTCCCAAAGAATCTAAAGTTTCCTTGAAGATAATATCAGCTAAACTTCTCGTGTCCACTAAGATCTGGCTAACCCAAGATGTTCCCACTGTTAATGTTACTACCAAGGCATCGTCATGTGGGTAATGTACTCCTACTTCGTCTTCATCCGTGAACATAATAGGTACTGAAGCGAGTTTTTATTTCTTCTCAGCTTGGACATTTATGATATGGATATCCGATGAGGTGTTGGGTAGAGAGTATCTGGAGTAACTCTTTCTAGACCTGTTTGAATTCCCAGCCAATGTTGCTCATCTTGAGATTACCATAGTCCTTTCTTCTCGTCTCTGTCCATGCTCGATTTCCTTATCTGATACCTTAGCTTCATCCTCCTCTTTAGCTATCAAGTTTTGTAGGTAATTGTTCTAGATCAATATTTCCAATTAACTTTTAAGGTCAAAACATTCATTCGTCAGATGTCCAGTGCTCTAGTGGAACTTACAAAACTTATTTTTGGCCTCTCTTACTAGTTTGGCTTTCAATGGGCGGGGTACTACTAGTATAGTTTTTCGTCTTGTGATCTCCTTCCAAACTTGTGAGAGTGAGGCTTTTAAAGGAGTAAGAGCTTGATCCCCTTGAACATGAACTGCTTCCCTTGTGTCATCTCCCGTAGGTGAATGGTACTCCTTCAAACAAAAATTATCTCTCTCTCCGGTTGTCTCGTTCCGACCTTGACCTCTTCTACTTTTTCTGTCAAGATCACGAAAGTCTCTCTTGTCGTCGCGTTTTCTTTCTTGATCAATCTTGGGATTCCTAGCCTTTTCGAGAGATCGTGGTTCAAAAAATTTTTCTTCCTTCATCTTGAAAGTGACTTGATCTTCAATTTCAATCTTATTCAACAACTTTCTTCTATCTATTTCATACGTGGTAACAGAGGGCTTCCTTACAACATACCATCCTTGGTCTACTTATAAACCTTTCTTGAGACCTTCCAGAGCTAAGGAGTGATGATAAGCTCCCAATTCCATCACTTCATCATGATATCTTTTGACGAAGCTCCTGAGGCTTTCACCTTCTCCTTGCTTCATGAGTAGCAATGAACTCAGAGTCTTGAAGTTGATGGTAACACCTCTGAACTCATCGACAAAGACTCCGTACAACTGTTCAAAGCTACTGATGCTATCGGGTGTCAAATTGGTGAACCATTTTCTCGTTTATCCCTCCAGAGTCAGCAAAAATAAGCAACATATCTAGAATTCCTTCAACCCCTAGATTAGCATCATTTCTCTTAATAGATCCATATGCAGCGATGAGTCATTTTTTCCTGTGAAAGTGTTGATTTGGGGCATCTTAAATTTTTGAGGAAGAATAAGGTTCAGTATTTTATTGGGAAAAGGAGATTTTGAATAAAAACCCATATTTAGAGAAGTATCGCCCCCCCTTCGCCTCTCCCTCTTCTTCTGGTTTTCTAACTTCTCGACCAATTTTTGCACACGGACCTCTAAGTTCTCAATTCATTCACTGTCTTCTCTAGATCTCCTCTTTCGAGACGGGCTCTATACAGAGCCTTTCCTTTGTCATTTTTAATCTAGAAATACTTTCATATCCTTTTGGCCGGGACCATAACCCGATCCCCTTTTGTGAACTGTTGTCAAATCGTCAAGCGAATATTCAAACATCTGCGGTGGCTCATCATGTAGCCTATCAGCATCATTATCGCCTTAAGGTTCTTTGAAATGATATCTAGAAATCTTCCATTTTCCCTTCTCTGTAATAGTGTATTTTCTCTTAGTAGTATTTTAGTGATGCTTTGTCAAACGATTTGTGCACGTTGCATCCGGCACACTGCTCTTAACAACTTCGATTAGTTTAAGCGTCTTTAACACCGGGGAACCAGCTTGAAACATCTTCCTTATTCGTGCTACTTTTTCAGTCAAGGCTTGAATCTGCCTATCCTTTTTCAAGTATTGTTTTTCATTCTTTGCTAACCTTTTAGTCAACCAGACTATTTCTGCCATCTCCAAATTATGGAGAAATTGCTACGACGATGAAGCTTCTAAATCACAGTTCACGTTCTCCAATTGATCACTAATATCCTGATTAACAGTCGTATGGCCATCCACAATATTGTCATGAGGATTCTCTCTCACTGTTACTTTGTTCCTTGTCACATACGTACACGAAGTTGCCATGTTTTCCTTCTTATGGTTGTTTTTGACCTTTTGTTTAGATTCTCACAGACGACGCCAGATGTTGATGTAGTAAAAATCATTCTTTGGACTTCATGCACCAGCAACGATCTTCTTCATCTTTTCTTATCTTCTAGTTTCTACTTGTGCTCACAATCAAAAGCTATGGGAGTTAAAAGTCGATTATCCGAGGAAACCCTTCGATGCTTAAGTCAGGGTTTTACTTTTTTATATTTTCTTTGCAGAAAGAGAAAGCTAAAAGAGAATAGTAGTACTTTTTCACTAAAGTTTCAGTAGTCGTACCTGGTTATAGCTGATCTCTTTTTATAGATGTTATTATCTCCTTATTATAGCAAGATATTATGAAATCTAGTAATTAGAATCCCATTGTCTGAGAATCTCAAAGATTCCATAGGTTAAGCATCGGCTTCCGGATTTGGTGGTATCGTATCCTTAGGATTCTTATTATGTAAGAACCTTAATTTGACAAGAATCCTTATTACAAAATAATCCGAGAATCTATAGAAAAGAGATTAATCATTCACTAATATGTTACTATAGAGAAGTCTTAGAAATCTTTGTTTGAGGATCATTATTATCCTGAGATAAACTCTGACGCTGCCTGACCGAGACCTCGTAAACTATGGCTGAGACTTTCATAATCCATGGCTGAGAACCTTGTATGCTGTGGTCAAGGTCTTAACGAGATGCGACCGAGACCTTTATGGTACGTCCTTGAGATAAGACTTGACTTAACCTTCCTAATGACTGAGAGGTCTCGACTCTTATTTCTCTTGAAATCCTCGCTATATCCTTTATTATTATACCAAACCGAAATCTCTTCCTTCTTTTACAGACAAGACCTGGGTTCCCTATTACCTGAAATAACTCTTATTGTGTAGCAGTTGGTCTCAAAACACCATTCGTCTCTTCTTTTAAGGCCATTTTGGGCTTCTATTTTTCTGAGCCTTATGCATACTGAACCATACCCAACATAATACAAAAGTAAAACTAAATTTTATTATTAATTTAAATATAATTCTTGATTTCTTATTATCGTGATCAAATCTAGTTCACAATATTTTTTCTAGTCTTGTTGAATCTGCACGTTATTCAATTTGCTATATATAACTTTAAATTTTAATATTAAACTCTTATTTGATAGCTTAAATTTAAAATTAAGTATTACTTAATAAACTTATAAATTAAAAAAAAATAAGTTTTCTTTTTTTTAGTTTGCGAGTAGATATATATATATATGTATATGTATATGTATATATGTATATATATGTCTATGTATATGTATATGTATGTATATGTATATGTATATATGTATATATATGGCTATGTATATGTATATGTATGTATATGTATATGTATATATGTATATATATGGCTATGTATATGTATATGTATATGTATGTATATGTATGTATATGTATATGTATATATGTATATGTATATGTATAGGTATATGAACATATATATGTGTGTGTATATATACACATATGCTATGAATGTATGTATAATTTTAATTTAAAATTATGTATACGGATATACACACATATATACATAGTTTTAAATTTAAATTATACATACATCCATAGCATATGTGTTTGTGTGTGTGTGTGTATATATATATATATATATATATATGTATGTATGTATGTATAATTTAAATCATCAAACTGAATGAATTCATTTAGAC
>JAXCLQ010000006.1:9947317-9958747 GCA_035584115.1 Cedrela odorata | reverse complement strand
TATATATATATATATATATATATATGTATGTATGTATGTATAATTTAAATCATCAAACTGAATGAATTCATTTAGACTTGGAGTACAAGAATACAGATGCAATGGACCGATCGAGCATAATATGTTTCAATCCGAATATAAAGAAGATAGATATAGGTCCACTTTACTTTTATAAGTTGAGGTATCCTCCAATTTTTTGATCTATCCAGCAATCAAAGGGTAGAAAGTTTTTTTTTTTTTTTTTTATTTAAAGAGGCAGATTCTATTGGTGGTACTAAAAGAAAAGGCAGTACCACATAAGAAAAAAATCCATATAAACAGCTGTTGTCTGTCCTTGAGATTCAGCAATCAATCAACAATATTTCACTTGAATATTCTTAAGAATCTTTTGTTGTTGTTTGTTGTTGGTAACTTTAACAATGGCTAGGGAAAGAGAAAGAGAAATTAGAGATCCTCTTGTTGTTGGGTGAGTAGTTGGTGATGTTCTTGAAAATTTTACTCTCATTTTACTTGTGCTAACAAGGAAATCGACAATGGCTGTGAGCTCAAACCTTCTCTGGCTGTCAACCAGCCTAGGTTGTGAAGATCTCAGGACTTTTTACACTCTGGTAAGCATCTTTCTCCAATGCTCTTTTCCTTTTCTTCTTCTGCTTCTTTTTTTTTTTATTCTGATTTTTCTGCTTCTGCTGTTTTCTAGGGTTTTTATGTTTCCGTTTCTGTTGCCATTATTGCAGGTTATGGTGGTTCCTGATGCACCAAGCCCCAATGAGCCAAACCTGAGGGAGTATTTGCATTGGCAAGTAATTAAACCTCTAGATCTAAACACTGAGAAATGCTATATATATGATGCTATAGATTTTGATTCTCTCCTGTTTCTGTTTTATATTTTTATTATTAGCTCACTGTGTTATTGATCTTGACTGACATTTTTGATGAAACTGAGAAAAATGAGATGTGAGTTTTGAAGATTTAAAAAAAAAAAAACTTTGTTTTCAAAGTCGCAGTATTACGAAACTAATCATAAAAACAAATCATGTGTCAAATGAGTTATGATTTCTACCTCCTGGAATTTCTTTGGTGCTCTTCGATTTGGATTTGCAGAGATTAGAATTAAATTTCTTTTCAGAAAGCCTATTGACAAGAATTCTTCTCAAAGAGTATACACAGAAGCCATCAGAACTTGGCTGGGGGTAGCAGGTGCAAAATTTTGTCTCTCGATAACTCCACAATTCTGTTCAATTCTTGCCTCAACTTTTAGCCTGTTAAGTTTTGCCTCTCCATAATCTCATGAAAGTTATCATATATAAATATCATTTGATTCTCGTCTATTTTCTATTTTATTGTTAAAAGTTTAATGAGAATTTTTAAAATGAATTGTGAAGTTATTTATGAACTAATTGTTGCCAATAATAACAAAAATAAACTAATTTTTTTTTTACTTAAAATAGTATTTTCTACAATTACTTAATTTTCTATTATTTTTTAAAAAAAATTATTTATACCCAAAAAAGAATATTTAGATATTGCATGAAATAGTCCAAAAGGAAAAGAAAGTATTAGTAATCAAATATCTAAATAGGAGGCTCAAATTCTATGGTTGAATTATGGTATTTTGAGGTCACATGTTGCATAACCACATGTAATACACCAAAATTTAAATTAAGGATATTTTAGTAATTTTACATATTAGGGGTAATTTTATTATTTTATAAATTTATGTCGAGATATTTAAAATTGAGTTAACAATGTTGTATTAATACTTAATTAACTATTGGAAGTGATTTGATAATAATTTGTTAAGCTTAAAAAATTTTTCCTTAAAACTCTATTCGCGTACTCAACCTTTAAAAGAAAATTGGCGTTGATCGAAAAATTCAATTGATAAACGGTTCAATTCTACTGAAAGATGACTCAATAATGATCGATATGAATTAAATTGGAGTCAAATCTGAGGTTAAATAAGAGAGAATTAAAGTCTGGAACATATAAAATTTTTAAATGATATATTTACCCTTTTTCTATTTAATGTCTTTTTAATTTTTCAAGGGCAAATGAGTAATTTTTATATATTTTTAATTGAGAATAAAGTTGGGTAGATGTGAACATTAGGCATTCCTTCTTCTTCTTGTCAGTAACCCCATTTCTTCACAGTTTTAATTTTTTTCAATTTCCTTCAAATAACTCCATTTTTAACCAATTAAAGCTTTATTTCTTACTACAAATCACACGTACATGACACGGGCTACACTTTAGGAGTTTCGTTTGAATGATTCGGTTAACGATTAAACTGGGAGAAGAATAGTGCTACTATTTATAAATTGAAAATTTTTGAAATTACTTGCAATTCGAACATTTTAAGGTTAAATTGACTCTTCGATATAATTCCTAGCTTTGTTGTTGTCGTATTTATGCATTTTTTCGATAAGACACTGTTCATCACTGGATACTGTTCATGACAAAAATTACTGTTTCTGACAGAAATTTCTGTTCATCATAGACAATTTTTGCCAATTATACTTGTTAGGCTAGAATTAAATCGATTAGTTATTAGATTAGGTAAAATTAAATGTTATTGGAAGATACGAATAATGAATTAAGTATAATTGACACCATGATTACTAAACATTAGATTCGAATTGTAGAATAAAATAGAATTTAAAAAGGGAAAAACTTGTTGTACATCAAAGTTGTAATTAAATTTTAAGCATATGTACTTAAATTATTATATTAATAATTAGTATAAATGTGTTATAGATACGCTGAGGGAGCGACTATCCAACCCCTAGTGATCGAGTTTCTGTTCCGCTTTTGGCGTTGTGAGTAAATTTTTATATGTTTTTCATTTCTTTAAAATTATTTTATAAAATTTAATGTTTTCCGAAATAAGGAATAGTTTATTTATAAATTGATTTACATTCTACTTTATATGGAAAATGAGAGTTGCTTTGAGCTATATGTGCATATCATTGTGGAAGAGTTGTTGAGATATTGTTTTTGCGGCCAGAAGGAGGCCATTGTATTTTGAATTGTGTTTTATTTTTAATTTTTATATTTCTGATAGTATGTCAGCTATTATTTCAATTTTTACTTAACCTAGCCGAGAGACATAAGAAGGGAAGTTTATGTGCTTTGAAAGCACATTCTGATTTGTGTTCTGTGGAGGAACCGGTACATGTGAGAAGAAAAAGGCACAAGGTGGTCTGATATTTAACCTGAAAACTGTATACATCCCTACATATCATTCTATTTTTAATTGACTATTTAAAATTATAATTTTGAAACTATAATAATATACAGTGGATGTTCTGTTGGTATGATTTATGTTGGAAATTGATTCTAACTGTAAACATATTTTATGTCGAAACTGAATTTACTTAAAATTTTCGTTTCAGTATCCACTCACTGAGTTTTTCCCAAAACTCACCTTACCACAATTTCCAATGATTGTAGGATTTCTTTTTAGGTAAAGATTCTAGGAGATATTTGTGAAGAGCATTGGGATTCTAAATTCTCCATACAGTCACCTAGAAGTTAATGTTTGTAGTCTATTTTGTACATTGGGCACAACGTTCAATTATGTATACATATTATGAGTGTGTCTTCTATATTTTCTATATATATTAATATGTGTGCATATACTATTTTAATTATGAGCATCATGGTTTATGTTTGGAATTGTGTTGATGGGCATAGAGCCCTTAATATATGTGTATAAGTTCATGCATATGATTGATATTTCTTTGCATTATAGTTATATGTACAGATTTTTGTATGAGGCTTATAGGAGTAAGATATCCCTACCTCTATACCATCACGATACCGATTTACTGGTATGTGACAGAGTGGTATTAGAGCATGGTTTAGGGGTCGGTGACTGTAAGTAGAGTGTAATGCCTCGCATGTGTATTATTTCTGGGATACTTCCGTGCAAGGTGTTGCCTCTTTGAGTATCTGGATTATCCAATGTATCTTCTTTCTGTAGATGTCGTAGGATAAACTGTAATTTATCTTAACTGTGTTTCCATATTTTAGCAGCTAAAGTATGTCTTCTTGAAATCAAAATCCCTTTGATAAAGACCAAAGGATTTCTTCTTCAGATCAAGGTTCGTCTAGGCTTCCAGTGTCATTTGTTGAGGTTTAGACGGAGTAGGTAAAGGACGAGATAGAGGATGAGGTAGCGGACAAGGTGGAGAACGAGGTAGAGGTCGAGGTAGAGCTAGAATGCAAGAACTTGAAGTGCCAAGTGAGAGAGTGGATGATTAGCATAATATAGATCTTGCTGAGGGAATGTAGAGAATCCAGCATACTGTAAAAGTGTTGGTGGACTTGGTTTCTCAACAACATCAACAACAAGCTCAGGTTCTTCTTGTTCAGCCTCATCCAGAAATTCAGTAACCTGTTTATGCTTCTGCCGAGCGAGGGCAAGGACTAGTAGTGACCTTGCAAGATTTTCAAAAAATGCACCCACCAACTTTTACAGGAGTTTAAGCAAGTCCAAATCCTAGTCGATTTTTAGAGGAGTCACACTGGATATGCACCACTTTAGGATGCATACCAGCGAGATCAGTGGCATTGGTGAGTTTTCAGTTGAGAGACATGACTTATGCCTGGTATATGTCTTTTGTACAAAAGAGTATTACAGAACCCCCCTAGAGTGGCCAAAGTTCAATGAAGTTTTCCTCACCTGTTTCATGCCACAGATTACAGAGATGCTAAAGCAAGGGAATTTGAACACTTGGTTCAAACAGTGAATATGTCAGTAGCAGAGTATGATGTATAGTTTACTCGTCTATCTCACCTTGCTCCACATTTGGTGAATTCGGAGCAGATGAGATCAAGATATTTGTTGATAGATTGCAGGACTATCTATTCAAATCAGTGCAAGTTACAGAGACTACCACTTATACTCAGGCTTTAAATTCAGCCCTTCGGTTTAAATTGAGAGCTAAAGAGCGGTGGGCTGAAAAGAAGTCCTGAAAAAAGCTAGAATAGAAAGTTTTGGGAGACCGCAACAAAGTGGCCAGGTTGGTTCACATAGTGAGCCTAATCTCAAGGGCTCTATTTCCATAAAGGAGACTCGATGTTTAGGGGTTCGAGCAGAAGAGAGGATCAAAATTCTCATCAAATGGCTGCATCATTTGGCTCGATAGTTAAGCCTAATGTACTTGTGTGTTCAAGGTGTGGGCACCCTCATTCTGGATTATGTAGAAAGGAGACAGGTGTTTGTTTTAGATGTGGTCAGATGGGCCATATGGTTAAAGATTGTCTTATTCCACCTATTCAGCCCTCTTATGCTCAGCAAGTAGCATCATCTCAGCTAAGATCTTCTTTAGAAAGGAGTTATATAGGTAGAGGTCAACCATCCAGTGAGAGAGGACAACAATTGGTTGGTAGAGGCCAATCATCTATCGGCAGAGGCAAGGCAAGAGTGTTTACATTAACTCCTCAGGATGTTCAAGCATCAAATACGGTTGTGATAGGTATTTTTTCTATTGAGACTATTAATGCTAGAATTCTGTTTGACCCAGGGGCAACTCATTCTTTTATTTCTCTATACTTTGCATACCGTCTGGGCAAAGAGATTAGAACCCTAGATTCACCTTTTGTTATGTCTACTCTTGTAAGAAGTGCAATATTAGCTTCTAAAATTATAGAATCTTGTGCTATTTCTGTTGGAGAGCATATATATTATGCTAAAGATTTTAGGTTTCGATGTGATTTTAGATATAGACTGGTTATCTAGATATCATGCGACAGTAGATTGTAGGAAGAAAACTGTCATTTTTTCTGTTCCAAATGATCCATTCTTTGAAGTCCAAGGTGATAGGAGTGAAGTCCCTGGTAACTTGATCTCAGCTATCGATGCGGGTAGACTACTTGGAAGGGATGTACTGGATACTTAGCTTTTATTCGGGATGTTGATGATAGTAAAGTAATCCAGCGCATGTTCCAATAGTTAGAGAATTTTTAGATGTTTTTCCTAAAGAGTTACCTAGACTTCCACCAAAAAGAGAGATCAAGTTTAGTATCGACCTTCTTCCGGAACTCAGCCTATCTCGATTCCCCTGTATCGAATGGCACCAGCTGAATTAAAGGAATTGAAGGTATAACTTCAAGTTTTCTGGATAAGGGATTTATTCGCCCAAGTACCTCTCCTTGGGGTGTTCTAGTCCTATTTGTTAAGAAGAAAGATGGATCTTTGCGGCTATGCAATAATTACCAACAGTTGAATAAGGCTACCATTAAGAACAAATATCCATTGCCGAGGATAGATGATTTATTTAATTAACTAAAGGGAGCTCAGTGCTTTTCGAAGATAGATTTACGTTCTGGGTATCATTAGCTCAGAATTAAGGGGGAAAACATCCCGAAAACTACTTTTCATACTTGATATAGGCATTATGAATTTCTTGTGATACCTTTTGGACTTACTAATGCTCATGCTGTCTTTATGGACCAAATGAACCGAGTTTTTAAACCTTTCCTAGACTAGTTTTTAATAGTCTTTATTGATGACATTTTGGTGTATTCATCGGATCACCAAGAGCATGAGAGACATCTTTATATTGTTCTTCAGACTCTCAGAGAACACAAGTTGTATGCGAAGTTCTCTAAGTTTGAATTCTGGTTATCGGAGGTGGCTTTCTTAGTTCACATCATAACAGAGAATGGAATTTGTGTTGATCCTAAGAAAATTGAGTCCATGCAGAAATGGCCTCGTCCAACTAGTGTGATAGAAATCAAAAGCTTTTTAGGCTTAGCAGGGTATTATCGAAGGTTTGTAGAGATTTTTTCTTGGATTGCAGCACCGTTGACTCGGTTCACTTAGAAAGGCATAAAGTTTGTATGGTCAAAGGCTTGCGAAGAAGCTTTTTAGAAAGTGAAGAACTGTTTGACCTCGGCATCTGTTCTTACACTACCCTCTAGTGGCAGTGGATTTACTATATATTGTAATGCCTCTAGGGTAAGTCTTGGGTGTGTATTAATGCAGCATGGCCGAGTTATAGCTTACGTGTCTATGCAATTAAAAGGATATGAGCAGAATTATCCTACACACGATCTTGAGTTAGCGGCAGTTGTGTTTGCACTGAAGATATAGAGACATTATCTTTATGGGGAAACCTTCGAGATATACATGGATCACAAAAACCTTAAGTATATCTTTAATCAGAGAGACGTAAATTTATGGCAAAGATAATGGTTAGAGTTACTCAAGGATTATAATTGCACGACTCATTATTATTCAAGAAAAGCTAATGTAGTAGCCGATGTCTTAAGTAGAAAATCTATGGGTAGCTTATACCATATCTCAGGCAACATAAGGTTATTGGCTAAGGAGCTGCATACATACATGACTGATAGTGTTGAAATTCAAATTCCTGAATCTGGAGTACTGGTTGCTCAGGTGCAGGTGAGATCTCTCTTAGTAGAGGAAATTAAGGAAATTCAAATTTTAGCCCCATATATAGATGAAAATAAGAGATGCATCGAGCAAGGTAAAGGCGGTGACTTTAGAGTAAATGACCATAGCATCTTAAGATACCAAGATAGGATAGTAGTGCCACCAGTGCAAGAACTTAAGAATCGACTTCTGGAGATAGCTTACACTTCCTCCTATATAATGCATCTAGGAGGAACAAAGATGTATCATGATCTGGGGGAGGTTTACTAGTGGAAAGGCATGAAGAGAGATATTACTGAATTTGTGGCCAAATGTTTGACATGTCAGCAGGTAAAAGTAGAGCATTAGAAGCCATCTGACACACTTCAGTATTTGGATATACCCAATTGGAAATGGGATAAAATGACCATGGACTTCATTGTAGGCCTTCCTGGCACATCTAAAGGATATGATTCTATATGGGTTATCATGAACAGATTGACGAAGTTAGCCCATTTTCTTCCTGTTAAAACCACTTATACTACTTCTCAATATGCCAGGATTTATCTAGATCATATAGTTTCTTTACATGGTATACCTATTTCTATTGTTTCAGATTGAGGTTCTTAATTTACATTAAAGTTTTGGCAGTCCTTTCAAGAAGCTTTAGGCACTCAACTCCATTTTAGTATTGCATTCCATCCTCAAATAGATGGACAATCAGAGAAGACAATTCAGACTCTGGAGGACATGTTACAGGCGTGCGTGATTGATTTTGAGGGAAGTTCAGATCAACACTTACATTTGATTGAATTTGCTTACAACAACAGCTACCACTCGAGTATACAAATAGCACCATTCGAAGCCTGTATGGCCGAAAATACAGATCTCCAATTGAGTAGTTTGACCCTAGAGAACACGAGTTGCTAGGGCCAGATTTAATACAAGATGCTATAAAGAAAGTCAAGGTGATACAGGAAAGAATCATGACAACTCAGAGTATGCAGAAATTATATGCTAATCATCAGCGACAAGATCTCAAGTTCAAGAGGGGGATTATGTATTTCTAAAGATTTCTCATTTTAAGGGAGTTATGCGATTTGGCAAGAAGGGCAAGCTGAGCTCGAGATATATTGGACCCTTCCAAATTCTCCGACGAGTTGGGGGTAAGGCATATGAGTTAGCTCTTCTGCCTAGTATAGATAAGATACATCTAGTCTTCCATGTATCCATGTTGAGGAAATATCTTTATGATGAGTCGCATGTCCTTGAACGTCAGACAGTAGAGTTAGATCGACAACTTCGATCGAAATGGATTCCTTCCATGAAAGTCGTGTGGCAGCATCATAAGAGTAGTGAGGCGACTTGGAAGTTAGAAGATGTCATGAGAAAGAAATTTCCTCACTTATTTAACGATGAAAGTAAATATTTCTAAACTTACTTAAAATTGTTAAATTCGAGGACGAATTTTCTTAAGGGAAAGAGAATGTAATACCCCAAAATTTAAATTAAAAGCATTTTAGTAATTTTACACACTGGAGGTACTTTTGTTATTTTATAAATTTATGTCGAAATGTTTAAAACTGAGCTAACAATATTATATTAATACTTAATTAGCTATTGGAAGTGATTTGATAACAATTTGTTAAATTTAGAAAATTTTTCCTTAAAACTCTATTCGTGTATCCAACCTTCAAACGAAAATTGGCATTGATTGAAAAATTCAATTAATAAACAGTTTGATTCTACTGAAAGAGGATTCAATAAGAATCGATATGAATTAAATTTGGAGTCAAATCTGAGGTCAAATAAGAGAAAATTAAAGTCTGGAACATATAAATTTTTCATATGACATATTTACCATTTTTCTATTTAATGTCTTTTTAATTTTTCAAGGGCAAATGAGTAATTTTTACACATTTTAAATTGAGATTAAAGCTAGGCAGATGTGAGCATTGGGCATTCCTTCTTATTCTCGTCAGTAACCCTATTTCTTTACAGTTTTAATTTTTTTTCAATTTCCTTCAAATTACTCCATTTTCAACTGATTAAAGCTTCATTTTTTGCTACAAAACACACATACAAGACACGAGCTACACTTTAGGAACTTCATTTGAGCGACTCGGTTAACGATTAAGTTGGAAGGAGAATAGTATTACTATTTACAAATTGGGGATTTTTGAAATTACTTACAATTCGAGCGTCTTAGAGTTAAATTAACCCCTCACTATGATTCCTAACTTCGTTGTTATCATATTTATACATTTTTTGATAAGACACTGTTCATCATGGGATACTGTTCATGACGAAAAATACTGTTTATGAAGAAAATTATTATTTATCATAGATAATTTTTGCCGATTATACTTGTTAGGCTAGAATTAAACCGATCAGTTGTTAGATTAGGTGAAATTAAATTTTATAGGAAAATACAAATAATGAATTAAGTATAATTGACACCTTGATTACTAAACATTAAATTCGAATTGTAAAATAAAATAAAATTCAGAAAGGGAAAAAACTTGTTGTAAATCAATGTTGTAGTTAAATTTTAATCATATGTACTTAAATTATTATGTTAATAATTAGTATGAATGTGTTATAGATACGCCAAAGGAGCGACTATCTAACCCCCAGTGATTGAGCTTTTATTCCGCTTTTGGCAACACTTGAAAGCGAATTTTTACATGTTTTTCATTTCTTTAAAATTATTTTATAAAACTTAATGTTTTACGAAACAAGAAATATTTATTTATAAATTGATTTACATTCTGCTTTATATGAAAAATGAGACTTGCTTTGAGCTATATGTGCATATTATTGTGGAAGAGTTGTTAAGATATTGTTTTTGAGGTCAGGAGAAAGCCATTGTATTTTGAATTATGTTTTATTTCTAATTTCTATATTTCTGATAGTATGCCAGCCATTATTTCAATTTTTACTTAACCTAGCCGGAAGACATAAGAAGGGAAGTTTATGCGCTTTGAAAGCATATTCTGATTTATATTCTGTGGAGGTACCGGTACTTGTAAGAAAATGGGGGCGAAAGGCGGTCTGATATTTAACTCGAAAACTGTATCCATCCCTACATATTATTTTATTTTCAATTGACTATTTGATATTATAATTCTGAAACTATAATAATATGTAGTGGATGTTCTGTTAGTATGATTTATGTTGGAAATTGATTATGACTGTAAACATATTTTATGTCGAAACTGAATTTATTTAAAATTTTCATTTTAGTATCTATTTACTGGTTTTTCCTAAAACTCACCCTACCATAGTTTCCAGTTATTACAAAATTTCCTTCTAGGTGAGAATTCTAGGAGATATTCGTGAAGAGCATTGGGATTCCAAATTCTCCATACAGTCACCTAGGAGTTAATATTTATAGTCTGTTTTGTACATTGGGCACGACGCCTAATTATGTATACACATTATGAGTGTATCTTCTGTATATTTCTGTACATATTGATATAAATGCATATACTCTTTTAATTATAAGTATCATAGTTTATGTCTGAAATTGTGTCGATGAGCATGAAGCCCTTAATATATGTATATGAGTTCATGTATATGATTGATATTTTTCTGTATTATAGTTATATGTATAAATTTTTGTCTGAGGCTTATAAGGGTAAAATATCCTTACTTTTATGCCTTTACGATACCGATTTACCGGTATATGACACCACAACCAATTAATTTTATGTTTGATTCTAACAAATATAAGGATATCTAATAAAAACTAGATATTTGTGGATGTAAATATAAGAAATTTATTTTTGCTTAAGAATTTAGTGTAATCCTTTTTATTTATATGAAGTTAGCTGGTTTCATTTTCAAAACTTTATTGGTCCCATGACCAATCAGATAACTTTGAACATGATTCTTTTGTCAATTGAACAATTCAATGAACCATGAAAAATATATGACTCAGAATCAATGAATAAAGACTAAAAATCATTAAAATATTTAAGGATTCATGTAAGCATATTAAATTTTATTATTATTATTATTATTATTATTATTATTATTATTATTAT